>JAZHPH010000256.1:9400-31403 GCA_037356405.1 Nasonia oneida | reverse complement strand
CCCTGAATACGAGTACTCGCGCGATATATAAATTTTGCTTTTTTTTAATCAAATTATTATACTTATATATTTCGGTAGAAGGGAATCGTAAATATTTTGTATTTGAATGTAGTTTTACTAATTTTGTTTCAACTTTGGTTTTCGTATCACTGTCAAAATCAATTATACCTCCTGAAAAGGAATCAATCGGAATGAATATTATGTTATATGTGCTTTATTATTTTTTTTATTTATTTTAATTATATAAAAATATTAACACAAAGTTATACATCACGTTATAAATAAATAAATAAATTGAAATACGTGATCAGTCACTTGTTTTCTCACATGACTTATCACGTGATTTCTCACGTGACTATTTGACGTGATTTCTCATAAAATAGAATTTGTTTTAATTAAAATAAAATTATTTTGTTTTTACTAAACAATTATGAAAAATAGATTTGTTAATAATCTAAAAAATTGACCGCAATAAAAAAATTAAAAAAAAACGCCCTAACCGAGGATTGAACCCCGGTCCTTATCTTGACAATCCATTGTCTTACTGCCTGAGCTATTTTTATTTGTCCTAATGATGACTCGAAGATCATGATCATGTATGAATCTCAGTAATCTATCGTTTACGTGTATAGACTATCTGCTGATAATTGATAAAATAAGAAAAATAATTTCATTAATAAAATGAAAAAATCTAATTTTACAATTAAACATAAGTTTATTTTGCGTTTTCATCTTATAAATTAGAATAATTCTTCTTCTTTTGCTAAAAAAAATTTGGACAATGGGTCTACAAGTGAAAATGTAGTATGGTCAAGAATAATTGTTTTGTATTTAGGAGGTAAGCTATAATATTTTGTATGTAAAAGAGTAAAATGTATTATCTACATTTACTTAATTTTTAATTTTTTTTTGCAGCTACAAGGGATGAAATTGATGCCAAAAGAGAAACTAATCAAAGGAAAAAGTACGTAAATCCAAAATGTGTTCAGTCGGGATCCAGTTTTGAAGAAAGTTTGAAGCAAGCTTCAGTCTTCTTCAGCGGTAAATATGGTTTCATATTTTCTTTATGAATAGTACATCATGATACAAGTGTTGTAAGTGGCAACCTCTGGCACAGTGAGTTGAGGGCCAAGCATAGCGAGGGTACTTATTCTGTGCCAGAAAGTGTCACTGAACCCGTATAATACAATATTTTATAGCAGTGGCTGCCTTCAATCCGCCAAGACTATCATCACTTACGTTTTTACTTGTAATTACGTTTGAGGGAGTACTATACCAAAGTAAATGACGGTTCAGATAAATGTGATATTTGACCTGTGAACATACTAATAAACTAATAAAAGTTAAAAAACAAGAAAAACTTAACCTCAAAGTTTTAAAATGTTATTGATGCATGTGAAATGGAATATGTAAAAGTTTAAAATCTTTATATAAAATTTGATGTAAAATTTTGTGTCAATATTTTTAACGGAGAGGCAAATCAAATAAGTTTACATATAATAGTTTTTATCAATAACTAAGGTAAACACACTTAATGTGAATCTAAAATCTAATAAAAAAACATTATTTGTTTTAAGTTGACTTATGCAACTTCTGCTATTAAGTATATCCCGCAAATAAGTACTAAATAATAAATAAAAAGTATAATTGTTTTGACAATCTATCAAAGTACAGTACTTCCTTAAGCGTGACCTGCAAATAACCTAGAAATAAAAAGTCGACTTGATTTGAGTACCTATGAAGTGTAGTAGTACCCCTTTACAATAAAATAGTACTGCAAAAACAATCCTTATTTTTAAATCTTGACCTAGAAAACAAATAATGCAGCGAAATTTTTTAATTTATTTATATAGCAAAGAGAAAAAAGTTAGTACCGAAAGGGCCAAAGATGTTTTGAAAGGTATAGAAGCAAATTTTGATGTGTCTCCATTTATGGATTTGGAAGAAAACAATTTAGTCTGTTCTGGTGGCGTGGAAGTACCAAATCCAGTAGTACGTTTAGAAAAATGGAAAGCCGCAGATAATCAGAAGTCAACAAATTAGACATCTCCAGCTTCACCATCAATGCTTGACAAGCGCCGTAAAAGAAAAAACTTATTAGTATATCAGACTAAAAAGTCATCTCGAGCATCTAGATCTAGAAATAAAATACCACGATGCAGCTCTTCTGGATCTGAATCAGATGCAGCACATCACAGTTTACTTCGTAAAAGCTTGTTTGCTAAACAGGCACAACCTGGTAACAAATCTTTAAGTACACGATTATTACAAAAGCAGAAATTATCATCTCCAAACAGTACATTGGAATCTGAAAAAACATCACCTTAATATGGATCAACATCTCGAAGTAGATCACCTAAACGCACACCAACACTTCTAAGAGAATCACTGAGTGCACGATCATCTCGAAGCCATTCACCACAACACACACCACCATCGGCAAGAATACCAGGTAGAAGACACTCACCTTCACAGATAGCACTACCTCAAAATCATGAACAACGGTATACACTATCACCTCTAAGACAATTGGCTACACCGTCACCATCACCTGCGAGAAATTCACCTGAAGGTACACAATCACCTGCGAGAAATACACCTGAACGTACACCATCACCTCAAAATGTTTTATCAGAACATGAACTATCACTATCACCTGCTCAAAATGGCGAACCTCAAAGTAAATATATTTATACTTTTATTATTACACATAAAAAAACTATTTAAATATACTAATATTGCTATAACTTTTTATGTGTTTATACGAGCAAAGCGTGTAAAGTGCTAAAGAATGGCAGAATATATCAAACACTGCATTGACTATTATACTGATAAGCGAGAAACAGAACCTGGTTATCAAGAAATGCACAATCGATACACAATACGAAATGGAAATGAGGTAACTGTTAATATTAGATTACAACAGATGTATCTTGGAGAAGGTCACTACATTAACTTACTACAATGGGAACTGATGCAAACGCACAAACCACCAATCTTCTTGGTAGAATTGGCTATTCATCTTTGGGGAGAAAGGGTTCTGACTAATAGAGCTTTAGACTTGACCCGGGGAGTAGAGAATATTCCTACATGGTCACCTGTAAAGTTAATTGAAAAAGAAATTTTACGACTGCTAATAAGTATGTATTAATTTTTTTTTGTAGGTTAGTTTGTAGTTACATAATTTCATGTTTTCAATTCAAATGAAAATAATTGATGGATTATTTAACCTAATTGATCCATATTTTTAAAATATAATAAATAATTGAATATAATTATATTTCCAGGCCTGTATGGTGATTTTCTTCATAGAAACAATTACCCAAATGATGAAAAAGTGTCTTATCTGCTACGGGCAACTTATATTATATTAATTAATTAACTTATGTTAAGGCACAAAATAAGGGACCTGCGAATCGCAGAGAAGAAAAAACATCGTACACAACATGTTGACCCTCGAAGACGCTTAAGATACAACGTTAAAGATTAGAATATAAAAAAAGATTTTGATTACTTATATTTTATATTAAAAGTATGTACATGAAATTTTATATAAAATTTTACACTATAATCATAAACTATTAATCTTACATAAATTCGTCCAAAAACTAAATGTAAAATTTTATATGAAATCTCATATATATTGGGTAATAATGAACAGGCTTTCTGCTATTTAATGATAACCAAAATCATTTATTTATTTTTTTATCAAGATTCACTAGTCAAAGATTAACTAGTAAAATTTATTCTTTATTTTGAAAATACACTAGTCGAAGGAACGCTAGTAAAATATTTATTTTTTTTTTAATAAAAATCCACTAGTCGAAGAAATGCTAGCCCAAAAAAATGTTTTGTTTGACATTATAATAATATATAATGTTTAAAGAATTTATGATTCACTTGTATTGAATTAATAAAGTTGTATATGTTCTTTAAAATACATTCAAATATAATTTATTTATGATTCCCTTCTATTGTAATATATTTAATAAATAAATTCATAATATTTCAATAATTATAAATTAAAAAGGATCCTAATTTAATTGAACAATAATTTGATTTAAAAAAAAAATCACAAAATTTATATATCGCGCCGTACCTGCATCGATAAACTCCCGCGATTATTCGCGCGAATAATCGCGCGACTTTTTTCAGTAGGGAAGAGCCACGCTGACTTTAGCATGCTAACCATGTATCAGAATTTAACTTTGGTTCGAGTATAGATTCTGAGACTCAAGATCACGCTCACTTCTCCTATAAGCTATGTATAAGCTTGGAAATGGGCGGGGCTTCGAGCCACTCCCTTAGTCAACACCTACAGCCTAGCATCTTGTACCACTTCCTTGACATTCTACTACCCTGGTATACGAAAGCGTATCTTCTTTAGTTATAAGCCGATTACAATGCTGCAAAATGCACAAATAACGATGTTTTCACTGTTTACTCATGCTTACGCATGACTATAGCACACATACTCCTTCCACCCGTTCACCACCCACAACCAACTACTCTCCATATATCCACCTCTCCCACTTCCACAGATTCATGCTCCTCTACACTATACTCCTACACCGTCATATTCTCCTGATATCTTCATGCCTTCCCTTCGCCTTACATTTAGCTTTAAATAATCATTGTATTAAGAAATATTCATATGTACGCCTATACGGACCTCTTCGGTCACTAGCGTTTAAGATAATTCTGTATATCAAATCATAACACATATGTATTTTACGTTTGACTATGTATACGCCGCACGCATCGTACGACGATGAGTAAGTCGCCGATGAGCTATGTTATCTGCTTCTTTCCCACACATGATAGTCACCGATAGCCGATATATCCGCCGACACCTAATCCTTCGCGCTCTTCAAACACTCACTCTTATTTCATTTCCATACGCACAATTTGTAAACTTTCTCATGTGAGTCAGGACGAGAAGACTGACTAACCGTTGCATCAGCCACCTACGTCACATACGGCTCATCTAAAAACGAAGACTGCCCTCAACCAATCAGAACATCGTAACCATAGCAACCGGCAGCCATCATTTTCCATCACCATGGCAACACCAATAAGCAGCCAGTAAGAGCCGACTACAGCCAGCCCCCTTCAAACCTTGTCTCCTCCTTCATCTTCAGTGTATCTTCAAGTCGAAACGGAGAAGTCAGTCCACCACAGGAGCTCGAGCTGAGCAGTCACTTTCTCGCATTATAATTTTGTCTTGCAATTTAATTTTTGACTTATATTTTGTTCGAATAAAACTTACACTTATCTCACGCTCAATTGTTGAGTTTTACTCTCGCGAGACTAAGTTAAAATTAACTTACTATCATTAGGGATTAATTTACTATAATTATAATTATAAAGTTTACGAAATTAAAATCGAGCATTCTAAAATCTAAAAAAGCATTCTAAAATGTACGGTCTTAATTTATTAAAATCTTCTGGAATTGCTTCATTCGGTTTCGAACGTGAGGGGGACAGCGACTTAGTTTTCATAGCGGGAATCCAGCTGGACGCATTTTGAATGTCCCACCCGTCGTCCTCCGTATACTCACTATCTTGTTCTTGGCAATACGTAGTCTCGAGATGTTGTTCCATATAGTTGTCCCAACATAGTGACGATTTTTGATTGAGCGTAGTTTCTTTAGCCCTCTTTCTTTCCTGTTTGGCCATGTCATTCCCAATTATAGTCTCGTCTTTATTTATGCTGGACAGTTCGTGTAACTCACTGTTGTCCAGCACTTGTCCGGGCATCGATCTTCTCATTGTTAATAAGTTGATGCTCTACAAGACTTGCTACTTGACGATGACGAATCTTTAAAGGGTGATGTTATCACGCTTTTTGTTGGATACGTTTTTGTCTTAGGACGCACTTGGTTAATTGGTCCTCTCATTCCCTCCCTTAGTTCTTCCACTTCACTTTCGCCTGGGCTTTTATCATCGTCCTCTGCTTCTGTAGCGGTCTCAACTTCTGACACGGATTCTTTGCGTATCAGGATAGATTTGTTACGCAGTGGTATCGGTGGCCCGTCTGAAGTTTCCGTGTTGTTGTTCTCCGTAAGTGTCATATCCGAAGAGTCGACCTGGCTTTCGGACGAGAATTCGGACGTCGTTACTAGTGGTTCTGAAAATGCAACTACCTTTGTTGCGTTCTCCTTTCTCCGCTTCAATCTCTTTGCTATGGTGCTGGCGTCAAAATTTGCTTGATTACCCTCTATTCCCTTAGGTACTGCTAACGCTGCATTTTTGGAATCCGGTTTCCTTCCTGGTTTCTTCCTATGAAGAATGGACCTGGATATATACGCTACCGGATGGTCTTCTTCCGGTTCTCCCTGACAAAGGACTGCTCCTATGGCGCCATCACTAGCGTCCGTAGTCAAAATAAACGGCTTATTGAGATCCACGGGGGCCAACACTGGTGCTTCACAGAGGAACCGTTTCAAAGTTTCAAAACTTTGTTTCTGCTCATCAGTCCATTCCCATTTCTTATTTTTCCGCAGCAGGAAATTGAGTGGTTGTGCTTTTTCTGTAAAATTGAGGATGAATCTTCTATAATATCCCGCCAAACCAAGAAATTGACGAACTTCAGTTTGTGTCGTTGGTGGTGGAAACTCCATCACAGCTGAAATTTTAGACGGGTCTGGCCTAACGCCATTTTTATCAATTATGTGTCCTAAGTAAATAATTTCTGTTGTTAGAAATTGACATTTATCAATTTGTAAACGTAGTCCTGCTTCGGATAGTCTCTCGAACACTTTATTCACTTTCTCATCGTATTCTTCCGACGTATTCGCATAAATTACTATATCGTCGAGGAAAACATACATCTTAACCCCTTGTAGTCCCGATAAAACGCAGTCCATGAGACGTTCTTGATGTTAAAAGCCGTCTTTTGTATGTCCTTGGGTTCGAGTTATATCTGATAAAAGCCTACAGCTAAATCAAAGACAAAAATATTGTGCGCTTCCAATTTGCTCCATTATTTCCAATATATTAGGAAGAGGGTCCTTCATCCTTGATCGTATTAGCATTAAACTTTCGATGGTCTATAACCAGACGAAACTTCCTTTTTCCACCAGGTCCCGGTTTCTTGGGGACGATTCGGCAGGGACTGCAGGGAGCGTCGGATGACATTGGCGTCCAAGAGTTTTTTCAGTTGGCTGAATAACTCTTCGTCTTGTCCCGACGGTCCTCTCTTGTACTTAACACGGACGGGTTCGTCGTCAGTTGTCCGGATCTTATGTCTCACGCAGAACGTCCTCCGGGCAGGTAGAACAAATGGGAATACTTCCTCACTATTCGTTGTATCTGCCGTAATCCTTGGCGTGAGTGATACGATTTTCTTACCTTTTCCATTATTAATTGTACTCTTTCTTCCGGGTCCGTTATAGGTTCGCCTTCGAGCGGAAATTTGAGGAAGTCGTCGTCTTCGCTCAAATCAAAAGGCTCAAGATGTTAAGGGTTGATTTTAATCTCGACTGGTTCTTCTCTCGTCTTTATAGCCATGGCATTACCCAATCTTAAAAATTGGGGTTCCTGATCTGCTGACAGCAATGTAAAACCGTTTTCGACGTCTTGCATGAATTCCTTCAAATTCATGTTAGTTCCGTCGTATTCCGGAATGTACATGACTGCTCTAGAGATACTTTGTGTCTGACTTGCTGCCAGCACACTGCGGGACACGTCAAGCATTTGTTCGTCACGTTCTGCTTGCTGGACAAGATAAAATTGATCCAGAGCCTTTATTCTGGCTTTCACGTCTGCGATCGCGAGAATATCCTCGCGAGTCTGGTTCAAATCTTGCGCCATTTTTCTGATATTTTATTTTGATTACAAAAAAAAATTCTAACTTCCCGTAAACATTTCTAAAACTCTAAATTTCTAAAACTTCGAAAAATCTAAGGACTTTTTAAAGAAATTCTAGAAATTGTTACTCTAGTAACAATGGCTAGTTCCCCACCAGGGATGCCATTTTGTAAAGACCGTACTAGATATCAGGACGGGCTGCGCGAGTCTACGAATAATTATTTAAATTATAAGGAACTAGCCTTCGGCTCGAGAGCCTTATGTTACATGCGAACACGAAGATCTAAGTATGTCCCGCATCTTCTCGTCTGCGCGGACGTGTGTTTATGCACGGACGATATTCTGTCCCGGTGCCTGCTAAGCGGACAGGTCCGTTTTAAGCGGACGTTGTTAGTATCCCAGCGGTATAGTCACGCTGTAGTATCGCGGACTAGGATCTGTGCACGATTATGTCGCTTGCCCTTACCTGGGGTGGCTTATGGTGTTGTCAGCAAGCGTGTTTACTCCTTCTGTACTCGTCTCGATGGTTTTAGGTTGTTTTATGAGTTTTATAAATTAATTATAATAATCATACACTGATGATTAATTGTTATGGTTTTTGTTTTATTGGAGACAACCCGGAACTTAGCAGATGTTACAGTTTTGTATAATTCAGTTATTGTAGTATTTATCGTAGGTTTATTTATAGTTGTTTTTGACGTTTGTACGATTGAACTTAATTTACAATATATTTACATATTCGTTCTCTTTTGTGACCTGGAACTAGATAGTCTTTCGTGGCACGTTAGATACTGTTTGGCCTTACTCTACACGATTACTCGTGGCAAGTTTAACGATCTTATCTAAGCTGTGTTACCACTAACGCCAGATTTATTAACGGGCCCATCGCCTATTGCACTATGCAGACTCTCAACTAGAAAACAAGGAGTCTACTATATCTCGCACGCAGAGTTTGAGTGGTTTGCACATACTCAATAAGCGATACCACTTTGCCTTTGAATTTCACGGGTACTAACGTGGGGATTCAAATGAACTATTGCTAAAACGACCATTACACGAAGATCATCTTCGTTGTAATTACGACGTTCTCTAACCCGTGCTAGTTGCCCTTGTAGAGCTCTACGGTAAATATCACGAATGGTTGTATGACTTGGATGTCTTCTATCGGGATATCGAATTCGATACAAGGCTGCAGCTTGTCGATAATTACGTCTAGATTCACCAAGAATCAATAAAATATCAACCCTTTCAGCGCCTGGATAATCAGCCATTGTTAAAAATTTATAACAAGTTCAATAAAAAATTTTGTTTTAACCAAACTGAACAAATTAGATAGCTTTCGATGGGTAATAAATTTTAATAGAAAAAATAAAGGTCAATGAATGAAAAAGAGAAAATGTTAAATAAATGATATTTGATTAGTTTGGCTAATCAATAACTATTCAATAACTAGTAAACTATTGAATACTAAGTGTAAGTAACAATGAGTAGAGGATAAATTCATATGAAAAGAGATCTCTTATTAGAAAAATTGTCTATTTCAACAATGAGTCGCGGGAAAATTCAACATGAAAAATCATCTTTACAAAATAAATTATTTATTTCAACAATCAATTCAGGCAAAATTCGATGAGGAAAATTAGTAGCCAATTGTGTCCACGTCGTTCCTGAGTAACGCTAAAGATAGGATAAAAATTCGCTTACGAAAACATCCCAAGAACTGAATAGAATCCAAAAAAATAGTGGTGTCTTTGGGCACCTACATTCAAATCTGTACATAATAAAAGTGAGAGGCAAGAAGACTCACTCTAATCAAGCACCCCAAAGGGAACACAATCCTATTACGTCCACGTCGTTGTTCCTGAGCAACACTAAAGTTAGGATATAAATATGGACTCCACATAACATTTGATATTGCATTTTTGCACTTTTGACCTTACAAAATGGCTTTGAAGTCAGCAATGCATAATCACATTTTCAGCAGCGAATTGAATTGTGTATCCAACAAAATGGTGGTGTCTTTGAGCACCTGCGTTGAATTTTGAGCAAAAGTGAGAGGCAAGGGGACTCACTCTAATCAAGCACCCCAAAGGGTACACAATCCCATTACGTCCACGTCGTTGTTCCCGGGTAACGCTAAAGTTAGGATATTAATAAGGACTTCACATAACATTTGATATTGCATTTTTGCACTTTTGACCTTACAAAATGGCTTTGAAGTCAGTAAAGCATAATCACATTTTAAGTCAATTATTCTCTTAATGTGTATTACAATAACAAAATGATAATTCTACGAAAAAATTGAAAGGAAAACAATCTTAGGCTGATACTTCTTATTTGACCTTGAATTGACCTTCTCAAGGTCACTAAGGCAAACTTGAAATGTCATTTCCGACGTAATTTTTTCCGCTGCTCCGTATTCCGAGGTCAAAAATAGGGGTTCCTGTTTAAAAAAATCACAACTACCCTCAAATGACCTTGAAAATCGAGTTCAAGGTCACAGGTGTTTGTGTCATTCGATGGCCCCCTTTACCCCCTTCAACTTTTGTTAAGGTCATTTTTCGTTAAAATTAGTTTTTCCATGGTTTTTTGTCGTGGTCGGATTAAAATGAAACACCCTGTATATATTTTTCTTTTTTTACATTTTAGCAAATAATAAACAATGGAATGGACTCCAGTTCATAATTTATTAGTTTTTGTAGAGAATGTTGAACATGAACATTATTTAATTGAATTAAAAACTTGAACAAGCAAATTATGAACTTCACTTGAATAATATAATAAAATATCACGTAGCCGACAAATTAAAAGAAGTAAATTCTAAAATAGAATTTTATGAAATATTTGAGGGGGTGAAATTAGGGGGTTGGAGGGTGAAAACATGGAAAATCGCCGAAAAAATGCTTCAAGGGTTTTCGTGGATGCTGAAGACGATTATGGCAATGACTTTATGAACAGCCCCAACTTTGTTTATGGTTTTCCGTTACCATCCCTTACTATAGCGTGAGTGTGAGGATTAAGAGGGTGAAAATATGAAAAATGGATTATATATTTTTTGATCATGTACTGTTATATATATTATATATTATATTATATACATTATAGAAAATTATTTACAGAAAAACATATATATGTACATATTTACACCGAAATTAAAATAGTTTTATTCAGTGTCTGTGTTAGGATAGAACCGATTCCACCAGCTAACAATGAAATATTATTAAAGCGTGGGCGCTTAGCTACTCTCCCATACGGGGGAGATCAGTGAGAACACTAAATGTCAAAGTTCAGAAATATTTAATTAAATGCTACTTACTTTGTTCTGTGGATTTCTGGAATTTGAGAAATATTATCGTCTTTCTTGTCTTCGACTTGTAGCACGTTGCTGGTTTTGTAAGAATTATGTGCCCTTTTTCTCTTCTCTCTGTATTCTTTTTCTTGTCCCAGAAATGGCATCGGGTGCATCACGTCTCCGCCTACCATTAGAGCGTTGTTAAAATAAGAAATGACAGCCTCTTCCATCTTTAAATAATTTCTTCCTAATAGTCCATCGTGTGGTGTCGGAAAATCGTCTGTCACTATGTGGAATTTCACTGGTGTATTTCTGATAAGCAAATAAACTGCTCCTAGAGTCGATACTGTTCCCGTGGTTATTCCTCCAAGATTCCTCACATCTTTCATATTTATTGGCATGTCATCGTGTATGAAACTTAATTTGATTAGATTTACACTTGCTCCATTGTCTATCATGAATGTTAACCAAGGTTTCGTGGTTCCTTGTGGTATGTGTACTTTTATTGCTGTTGGTTGATCATTTTCCCAATTAAACTCTTCAGGTCCCTTGCAGTCGGCTGTCCATATATTGGAAGTTCCTGTTCCCTTGTCATTATCGCCATCACTGGTGCCTTTTGCTGCACCTGGTTGTTCTGGCTGCTCTGATTTGGGTTTTGCCTGCCTTGATTGTAACCCTGTGTTTGTTTTTGATATTTCTGGTAGTCCACATTCTGCTGTGGTTTCTGGATAGGTTGTTGGTTCTGTTCCTGGCTCGTCATTCTTTCTCCATGACGAGCCCTTTGAGAGTTTAAATTCTCTCGTTCGTTTTCGTTTTGTTGATAGTTTCTTGCATTTCCGTTTCTCCAGTTATTGGGATAATTATTCTAATTCTCTCGTCTATCCGGACCACTAGGTTGATAATTTTCACGACGTCCATTTTCGTGATTAAAAATTTGCCTTTGGCTTCTTTGACCATAGTTTCTATTCCACGACGGCCAATTGCTCCCTCTTTGTCTGTTGCTGTTGTTATACCCCCGCTGGTATCCTCCTCTATTGTAATTGTTGCCACTACCATTTTCTCTCTGATAACCTTGATAACCATTTTGGTTGTAGTTATTTCGGTTATAATTGTTCCTCCTATGGTTATCTTGGAATTCTCGTTGGCGTTGTTCAGGCTCATTGACGTAGCCTACGTAGTCTTCATCTTCGTAGTCGTATCTTACATAATCTTCTTCCTCCTCGACATATCCTGCACATTCTTCTTCTTCAGGCATATATCCTATAAAATCGTCATGTCTGCGATTTCTGTTGTCATATCTATCTTGATTTCTGTATTCTTCATTGTTATATCCACCTCTATTATTATATCCGCCACCTTCATTGCGGTATCCATTATTATAACTATCCCTTCTTTCTGTATTATAATAACTTCGATTCACTCGTGGCCTGGAGTCCGGTATGATCCTGGCTTCCATGCGTGTTTCTAGTCGCACAGCCTCTTCGTATGCTTCTCGTAGATTCTTTGGTTTGAATAAGTCCACTCTTTCCGATAAATTAGCTGGTAATCCCCTTATGTATATATCGACTGCCAGCATCTCCAATGGTTCCATCATCGCGTCAAGGTTGTCACTTCCCTTTTCTTCTTTCAATGAATTCCTGGCACTGCTCAGTAAAACGTTCAATTCGTCATAAAAATCTCCTACAGTATCTCCTTGCCTCATCTTGACCGTCTGGATACGTGTGTTATAATAACTAAAGTCCCTGCCTGGACCAAATCTCTGCTTTAAATGTTTAATTAAGTCTTCTACTGTTGTTATGGTTTTGTTGTTGAGACTCTTCTTCGCTGCTCCGGTTATTCTCTGCAGCACATTTCGCATAAATTGTGGTCGTATTGCCTCAGTTACAAGTTCATTTGCATTCTTCAAATCCTGTATGTAGTCTCTTAACTTGGTATGTTTCCCGTCAAAGCTTGGTATTTTCACCCGTCCTATTGCCGTAGAAAATTCTAAATAATCCTCTAGATAGTTCTCTAAATGCTTCTAAACGTTCTTGCTTTATAGAGAGTCCGTAATTCCGTGCCACTATTTTATTAAAGCCTTATTTCCTCTCCTCACAATCTCAATATTATATTTATCATATGTTATTATTATTATTGTAATTAAAATTTTATGATGTGGGTATAGATAATATATTGAAGTATATTAAGGGGTAACGTAAACGAAATTGTGGGATTTTTGATAGTTAATTTTTGTTTAATTATTGTGGGGTTTGATAAATAATAATAAATGGTGATAATGATTAATACTAAAACCAGTAGTCAATAAAATATTGTAATAAAATATTAATACTAAATTAATATTAAGTGTTCACGGGTATATGTCTAAACTAAAGGCTTATCCAACGAGAGTCGTCAAATCGTGCATTTTTTTAATGGGAAAAAGAAAATTTGTGTCGTGTCCTCTATCAAAATTTAAGTCAAATTTAAATTAAGAGTGATGGTCCGGTTTTGTAAATTCAATTAAAATATTTACGTGATTTATTTTCTTCGCAAAAATTCCCGAAAAGAAAATTTAATTATGCTAATTATTTTGTATAATTCAAAATTAATTAATTTATTTAAAAATAATAGATGACTATTTGTTGTTATCGATTATGTAAATGAATTTCCCCTAAATAGTGTTTTCGAAATTAATTCGCCTATAATTATTAACATATAATGTTTGAATAATAGCCTTAACCGTAAAGATTATTTATATTTATGTAAAAGCCCTATTATGCAAAAAAAAAATATTGTTTCTGAATGGTCTCAAACTGTCACGTAATATTTCAAAGTCGTAAGGAAATAATTTAATTCCAATGGACACGCCCTTGTTTTCGTTAATCCGGTCTAAATACAGTAGCAATAGTTTAATTATTTAATTACTGAATTTACTTTACAATAATTCTCTTGAAAAGTCTCGAAGTCCAATACTCGAATTCAAATGTTCGCGCGCGCTCCGCCGCTCTCAAAATGGCGTCCGCCCGCTCTCAAGTCTATAGTCACTAGCTTGGATGTGGCACCGCTCCGCGCCTAACTTCTCGCTACAGTCAAACTCCCTAGTCGAGTCCGTTTGCGTCAGCTGTTGCCTCGTGTTGTGTCGCGTGTACTTTTCGCCTTCAAATTATTGCTAATTGTTTTGCAAAAGGTGAACCGTGCGTGTCGTCTCGTATCGTTCAATCAAAAGTACGTGTGCGTGCTATCACGGTGTTCCTGCAAAGGTCAAAGTTCGGGCCCAGGATTGTTCTCAATGTCGCAGCTGCAACTCTATCAGCTGACTCAGATAAGTTTTTTTATTAAATAAATATTAAATTTCTTGCAAACAACCCGACAACTGTTGCTTTTCAGCTTTCGTGGCAGTCAGCAGCAGCTTGAATTTTTTTACAAACATCCTCAAGATCAAGGAGGACAGTGCTGAGTCTGCATGACGTCATGGGTGTTTCCTCGCTCAGTGATCAAAATATGGTATTAATTATTATCTGGGGTACAAATACGCATGAAATTAATTATTTTTGGTATTTACAGGTTCTCAATGGGCGTGTCAACAACCAAGTTAGCTGGTTCGAGTGCAAGAGCCCAGACTTTCTCCTGCGAATGCTGGAGTCCAAGACTCTACGCAGCAGCCTCGTCAAGGCCCTGGCTCGACTTCTGGCGATCACTTGCCAGTGCACTCTAGTGCTACTCGTCGACCAGATTCTGGGTGTTTCGGTTATTTTGGAGCACGAGCACTGTCCTAACGGGCCCACCCCTACGTGTGTTCTGTATTCAAGAGAAATAGTGCAGTGTTACAAGTGTAATTTTAGTTAAATACAGAGTGTCCAGGCGAATGGTGTCAATTAGAATTTGTGTTTTGTTTTTTTTTTGTTAGTTCTGAATTATACTGTAAAATGTAGTACTGTGCCTGTTTTTGGAGTCAAGTGTTGGCAATCAAAATGTAATGCAAAAAAAAAATTGTTGAATGAAAATTGGTGTGATTCTATGTGTAAATGTTTTTGGAAGTTACTGTTTTATACGTCTCTCTGTGTACTGGTTAGTGAACAATAATTTGTGATATCAAACTACGGAGGTATATTGTAGATTGTTGGTGTGTGACTCGAATGCGATGCCAATTTTCAAAATCTTGATTCTACTCTTTGTGCGTAATATCAAAGTACTTATAATGAACTTTTATGTGTATATGTTGTGTGGCAGGACTCATCAAACTGCTTGTGCATTGAGTGTGTAAAGAAAATTGCTGGTGTAAGAAAAGATATTGTGTAACATTATTGCGTTTCGTCTTATTTGGGTACCTCTCCTAATATCCACTGGGTCTCAATGATTTTTAACTAGTAAAACGTCCGAACTTATTAATTGTAAGAGTCACAAGAAATAATAAAAAAAATTATTTTAAAATCACTGACGTTATTGCGCGTCCCACCCGATATGTGGCTGCAGTGACGTCACGGCGTCTTTGTGTGCTTGCGCGCGCGTCTCGAATTTCAAACTCCTATCAATGCTCTTGCTTTTTATATTCTCTCGTTTCTCTCTTTGTCGCACTTATGACTTTTTAATATTTTGCGTATTTTCGCGCACTTAATTGGGATCTTTTTTTTTATATGTTCACTCACTCACAAAAAAAATTATTTTAAACACAGAAAATCAAACAATTTTGCAAGCAACAAAAGCTTAGCAAATCCCGGACGAACCCCCAGTTTTGTTAGGATAGAACCGATTCCACCAGCTAACAATGAAATATTATTAAAGCGTGGGCGCTTAGCTACTCTCCCATACGGGGGAGATCAGTGAGAACACTAATTTGTCGCGGCAGAACTGTTTGATCTAACCGAAATGTCAAAGTTCAGAAATATTAAATTAAATGCTACTTACTTTGTTCTGTGGATTTCTGGAATTTGAGAAATAATTTAACCCGAAAGGATGCTCAGAAAAACTGGGATGACTGCTCGGAAAAGATTGCGAGGTTTAGATCTCCTTTTTGGCAAGATGTTTTAGCAAAACGGAGGATGGCTCAAAATTGGTTATATTCTCAATGACTTATTTTCCAAAACTCAACACATGGATTGCAGTGATGTTTATTATCAACTTATCAAAACACAAATCAAATCAGACACTCAAATGAAACAAAACTTATTGAATTTCTCAAAGGCAAATTACTCAAAATCTAAACTCTTAAAATTAGCGTCCTTTCTCTAGGAGCGCACACCCTGGAGTGTCGTTTCGGGGGAGGTGATGCTTGCGAGAGTCGCTCTTTGTCCTACTCATTAGGCCTTATGGGCCTAATACTATGGTCAACGGCTAAACTGCAGCGTCGGCTGTGCACGCGCGCTTCAGAGGGAGGAGAAGTTTGTTTTGGTTTCGGGTACATTCCTTCGAGGCTTAGTTAAGCGTCGAAGTTTCTGGATCTTCTTTTTACTGGCTTTGTGTAATTCTTATATAATGTTTCTAAATAATTTATCCAGGAACTTCGTCACTTAACAGTATGAATAGTGTTGTCATCATCGACTCTGTATAATCTAATAACAGATTTTTCAACTCCTGAGTCATTGAGCTTTTTTTTTGTTTTCTTCGATGTCTAATAGCGTAAGATAAAGATCGGAATTTACAAATAAGCGACAAAACATATCCGTGTTTGTTGCAACCCTGAAATAATAGTAATGGATATAAAATTATCTGATTTGAACAAATTTGCAAAATTTTTTTTTTATTTGAAATCTTTAGAAAGGTAATTTAATAAAATAAGCTCTTTTTTTATATAAAAATTATCTTAAAAAATTAGTTTTTTTCGAGCAATAAAACTAATATATTAATTCTTTCATAATGACGTGGCCATGTATTAAAATGACATGCATTGATGTAGGCATTTTATACCAGTTGTAGAGTTCTACGTATTTGAATGCCGTCTCTTTGCAATAAGCACCAAATGCTGCATTATTTACTAAGCAATTTGATGAAATAACTGCCAAAATAACTTTAAATCTGTATAACAAGTGTTCATTGAATTGTCTATAGAGAGGTCTTTGATTTTTTCTTTATAAAAGAAGCCTGCAGAAAATCGTAGACTATCTTTACAGGATTAACTGCGATACCCCGCACACGATCTGCGGCCTAAATTAAAATCAAATCAATATAATATAATTCATAAATTCTAAAGTCACTCAACTATTTTTCAGAAACACAAGAATGCTTCGGTGCCCCGTTCTGGCACGTAAACAACACCGCAGAGTCGCCAGCAGCGGCGAGAGAGGAGCATAACAAAGATTACGTAACAAGAGCGAGCACGGCACGCAGCGGCGTAAATCGTTAATTATATTCAACTTTCTTTCTCTTTTTTGACCTGTCGTCAGATATACGACACAGGGCAGTAAATGTTCACAGCTCTTCGATAATAATATAAATTAAATATTTTGCACCGGACCTAGAAGAACCGTGACCGTTACATAACTGCAAACATTTTAGCGGGCATCGTACAACAATTTTTACAAGAATTACCTACCATAAATTGTTCTCTTTAAGGTGCCTATGAAATATGGAGCATTATACGTATGTATTTCATATTGCATTACTAATGAACAGGTTTTTTTTTTAATTATACAGATAAAAACATACATAATCTCCAATTTTTCTTAATAATATATGTATTGTAAACTAATTTATACAACTATTTATTCTCTTTAGTAGTCTGAAGTATTTTTATATTGTAAAAATAAAACAAATCATTATGGTCGTAATTCTTCCCAAAATTTCTGCAGTAAAATTGTATGCCAGTTGATTACATGTTTGCTAATTTTCTGTTAAAGCTTCTGCATTATTGTAGCATGATTTTTTATAATCGTTATTTTTTAAATTATTTGTACTTATGCATACCCTGATAGTAATCTGTTCTATTAGAAATTTAGAAACAGTCCATTTTAAAAAGACACTATCAAAGCTTGAAATTAATTTTTTTAGACATTCAGTCTTCACTTACTGGCATAATCTTGTAATATTGTCATATTAATTTCAGAACTTGTTTATATAGATTTCCTAATTCTTTTATAAATTTACAAATTATTATTATTTTTTTATAAATTTTAGTCGACAAATATTGATTGTTATTTGTGTAAACTGTTAAAAATTAATCAGATTACATATTCCTGCTCGGATATTCTTTATAAAATAGGTCAAGTAATAAATTTATACTTTTTGAGGATTTTGAGATCATTTTCATTGTATTAAATCCCGAAAAGAAAGGATAAAAAACATTCCAAATTTGTCAATCACAACATTATAATATTATCCTTAATAAATAAAATCTTTATAAGTCTTGCCAAGTTCCTAGATTATAAGTTATTTTTAAATTGACAGATTTCTTCCAGTGTAGTACATATATACATACATATACACACATATATATGATAATATAAATATATAATAATCATTTCCAGCTGGGTGTTTGAACCTTTCTGTCAATCATCGTCAATATCATTTCGAATTGGACAGTACAGCCAGCTATAGAAACATCCTGCAATTCTTGAATCTGAGCCATTATATCTCTTTCTTGATTTTTGCAAAGCTCATTAGTTTCTTTTCATAAGAAATTGTTATTGGTCGACAAAGTTCAATCGATGATGGCCGAGGATTTTCCCAATGAACTGTTTTCGTAGTTTTATCAATCAACCGAAGTGGTACCATGGAACAGCAGAATATGCTGCTAAATGCATTTTTTGATCATCTGACTTTTGACGATACGCGTTGACATTCGTCCCGTCGAAACCATATTTTAAAATTAATAATAAAGTTGTATTCTCTTTATCATAAAAAGATAGATTTAAAAACATAAATAACCGCTCAATGGTGTTATTTAGTAGCTGCTGAAGTCGTACCACACATTTTGTTTCAGTCACTACTAGGTCTTTTGAATAAGATTCTTCTCTAAATTTCGCAACCTACAAAAGAACGAAGTCACATAGATTTTTATTTCTAAAAATTGATATTTTTTTGGTTTTATAAAATACATTTCTATTGAATTAGTAAATATAACAATTTTAACTTAACATTAAAAATTATAAATTAATTTGATGTTAAACAATTTAAACTAATAATAACCGTATGATAAGCTATAGGATATAATGTCAGCGATTTTCAACCAAGAAATAACATAAAATCTTCCGTAAGATCTTATACAAAATCTTATGTTCATGATAAAAAAAAATATTTTCGTCAAATATTCATTCAAGATCTTACTCAAGATCGTATACAAGATCTTGCATAAGAGATTACATAATATCTTCCCCAAGTTCTTACATAAGATCTTATGCAAGATTTTACCACCATGATCAATACAAATTTTTTAATTTATAATTTACTCAAGATCGTATGCAAGATCTTGTATAAGATCCTATGTAAATCTTGAGTAAGTGATCAATAAAACGGTATCTCTTTCAGTTATTTCAGTTATTCAGATATTAGATAAGAACTTACATAAGATCTTGAATTAATTATTAATAAAAAGATTTCTTTTGATTATGGCGGTAAGATCTTGTATAAGATCTTA
Source organism: Nasonia oneida (assembly GCA_037356405.1). Taxonomy (NCBI): domain Eukaryota; kingdom Metazoa; phylum Arthropoda; class Insecta; order Hymenoptera; family Pteromalidae; genus Nasonia; species Nasonia oneida. The sequence goes on along the minus strand of JAZHPH010000256.1, from coordinate 11,751 downwards.
TGTAAGAAATTAGAAAAGATATTACGTAATGTCTTATGCAAGATTTTGTATACTATCTTGCGTAAGATTTTGAATGAATATTTGATGAAAATAATTTTTTTTTATCATGAACATAAATCTTATCTTCGTTCTTGGTCACAAATCTCTGATAAGATCTTATGTGCGATCTTACACAAGATCTTTGACAAGATCTTATGTGCGATCTTACACAAGATCTTTGACAAGATCTGATGTATGATTGTATGTAAGTTCTTACATACGATCTTGAGTAAAATTTTTAATAGGGCTCTGTATAAAAAAATAACATTCTACGCGCGTGAGGAAATTGATTTTACATGCATGTGAAATCAACTTTTTTCCATTTGCATAGAAATATACGTCATATTTAATAGTAATAATAATATGGAATTAAATTGATACCTCTTTGTAGGTAGGATATAAGTCATGGCCGTATTTAAGTGCTATTTTCCTCGATATCTTGTAGGTGTATATACTCAGGTTACCATTTACAATTAATTTCAAAGCATCTTAAAGATACATGCGTGAACGCTCAGCAGGCTTCTTCATTAGTTCTAAAATTTCAGATGCAGTATCCGGATCAATAATTTTGTCCATCAACTTTACCCCACTGTGATTTCCAATAGCTCTTAATTTTTATTTTTTTTTTTGATGTCTCGTAACATTGAGTATCGGTTATAGCTGAACTCAAAGAATATTGTCGTCTTCTCTTAGTAACTGTAGAAGCATCGTCGTATGCAACTATAGGTCGACCGTAAGGTTTATTTTCTTAAAAAATAGTTATTATAAGCATCTTATTAACATGTTATTGACAATGTTTTATTTATTAAAATACGTAAATCAATTTTGTATGAGTAAAAACTGAGACATTTACTTATACTGTCAGTTTTTAAATGGCTCACAAAATAGCTCACAGAAATTATTTTAGGGAGATTTTAAACTAAATTGAAAGCTATAATTTCATGACATGATGTAGCAGACGAAAAGACAAATATATTTATATCTAGGAATGAAAACTAAATCACGATGAGGTATCGTATATTTGCCTTGATTCATATAATTATCAATCTCTATTACAAAGTTTAAAATGTGCAACATTTATCGATATAATAAAATAAAAATTTGAAATCGTAAAATGCTACATAATTGTAAATCGAATGGCAACTATATTGTAGTTTAGTGAAATTCTAAAACACGTTTCTTTTTTTATAGATTTCCCGAAATTATACATTTTTCTTTATAATTTTGTTTTCTACACATTTATAAGAACAACTTGATTTTAAATTATAATTACGAAGTTACATCAGAAATTGTTCTAAAAAGTATATTGAATATTATAGATGTAATTTATCTGAATAAAATGCACAAACACACACACACACACACACACAGTGCTGTATACATATATGCGACTTGAAGAGAAATTTTGAAACAAAACGTACCCAATAATTTATAAAGATCTGTGTGAGTGTGTGTATGTTTTTATATGTATGTGTGTGTTACTTCGACTCGCTGATGCTGGCACACTGAGAGACTTTCGGTGCAGCTGATTCGCTGCAACAGCGGCGACGGAAGCGCCGTACGTTTGGCGCAGCCCGTGTCCCGAAAATGAACTAATCCTACGCATATTGCACGCGCTCTCTCTACTCCGACGGATCGGAGTAGTGGCTACTCCGATTGTCGGAGTGAATTCGGGGCTCTACATCTCACACTTTAGCGCGCGTTAGTCGCTGAAGCGCGGCGCATGTTTATTATTTAATTGCTGTAAGAAACAAATGATAAATTTATAATTACTCTTTATAAGAATTTATATTATTTTATTCTTTAAAAAAATATTGCAATTTTGAAAATTCTTTTATTTCACACCCGATCAAAATGGCCACTTTTTGCGCCTGAAAATCGAGGGAAAAGTAGCATATTTTTGTTGGAAACCTATTTGCGGGGCAAAAGTAAAATCAGCGGGACAAAAGTAAAATCAGTGGGACAAAAGTAATTTATTTTTTCAATGAATGAAACAGACATATAAAGAAACACGTCAACTTCGATTTACAGAGACAAAAAATACATATTCATGCAAACTCATTCATTGGCGCGGAGTAGAGAGTAACGGTTGTTCCGATTCTTCAGACAGCTGTTGTACCGACGGGGTGGCGCTGCTGGAATACCGACTCGGCGCACGGACTGCGCCGATCGGAGTAGCTGCTACTCCGATTGCAAGAGTAGCACCTACTACCGCGTTTTGAGGCACTACTACACTTTAAGGAGTAGCAGCTACACCGAAAGTCTCTCAGTGCAATAACAATGTTATGTATATGGTGCACAGATATATATAT
>JAZHPH010000255.1:90497-158194 GCA_037356405.1 Nasonia oneida | reverse complement strand
TACAAAATTTATTTCGTTAATTATTAAAAAATAAAATCTACATCTAACGATAATGTTTTTTGGTGGTTTTAAGCATTATTGGCCACGGCCTATGCGATGGAAGGGTAAAAAACATCCTGCCATACTTTTTTTTGCACTTATTATTTTTAGCCTCTGACAATTTTTTTACTGATAAATCCTATCGAACGGAGCAAACGACAGAAGCTAGAGCTAAGTTTACTCTAACTTTTCACTAAAAAAGATTTGTTTGCACCCCCGCTAATTTTGCTAAAATCACCAATTTAAGTATCTGTACGCTTGATCGTAGACATACTGTATAGCATAAAATAGAACAGGTGAATATTATGGCTAAGATTTTTATAATATTGATCTCAGTGATGCTAAATCACTGTAATAAAAATGTTAGTATTTTACTAAAATCACGCTTCGATTTGCACCGTCGCCGTTGAATTTGAACACCCCAAACAATAACATATAGATATAGGTACTGGGTAACCGCCTATAAGAGCGTTTGTGCGGCACTGTGAGTCAGAGTTTACATATATACTTATTCGGTCGGTCACCGTCGCATCAGCCGTAAGCTCTGCGCCGTGCTTTATGCCTCTATAGCTACCGCCCGCCAAGACTGAAGACCTTAACCTCCATAGTCCAAGATAAGCTAGACTTTCACTGACCAAAACACTCTGGCTCTATTTTAATATTTTAATAATTAATAAAAGAGTATAAGCGCAATCAAAATATTCAGAGGATAATAATTGCTTTGTGCAGTGAGTAGCCACTATGGCTGGCAAGTTCAGAAATGAAGAAAATGATGACGAAATTAATGAACCTCATACTTACGTTTATATTCCTGATAAAAATAAAGGTTCTGGAAATGGCAAAAGAAGGACTGTGTCAGTTTCGAAAATCAAAACTTTGACTTTCAGAAATATTTAGAAGATCCAAAATTTTATCAAGAGAAATTAATAAGATTACAAAAAGATGTTATGTTTTGTATGCTGCAGGTATGTATATTGCAAATGAAAAATTTATACTTAATAATTTACATAATCAAAAAATGCTTATTTAAAAAATATACTGTTCACATCAGCAACACATGATTTACTACAGTCGTACCTGAATGCTAAAAAAAGACGTTTTCATATACCAAACTCTAAGACAAAAGGTGTTGAGCATGATACCACCGTAGAGGGAGATGTACAAGGAAATAATTTTAGTGATATTGATGAGAATCATGTAGTGTTACCAGAATTAAACACGGCAAAACTCCAAAGAAAGGTATTATGTGTACGCAAAAAATATCATCTAATCTTCCACTCACGTCTATTGGATTTTTAAATTTCATGTCTATAGTCAATGATTTAATAAACAGCAATTGTCGCTTTTTTTTAGAGAATCAAAGATCTGTGCAGAAAACAGGACATGAAACTGCAAACAAAATAATTAGTCAATATCAGAATCAATGCGAACCAGAAGATCCTGATAGAAGTAATGATTTAACTTCGAGAGTGCCTGAAACTTATAGCCCTACGCATAGTATTGAAGAAGTAATTTGCTTAAATTATAACATTTTAGTGATATAATTGCATAATCTTAAGCAGTTGTCATTCTGTTAAATATTATGGAATAATATATACCATATATTGTGTTGTTACAGTCGCTGCATGATCTTATGGAACCACCGCCAATGCGACCTGCATTGAGTAACAAAAAAAAAGTAATAATTACAACTTATTTACTATTTAACATTATAATATATTAATTTTAAGAGCGTTATACTGTTCTATTACAGCAAGAAGCAGCATCAACTAATGCAGCTACCAATGCATATAAAATGCAGGGTCATTTTTTAAAGAATAAATATGCAGAAACACTCATTGAAAACGAGAAGTTGAAAGCAATAATAAATCAATTTGTACCTGAGGAATCATGTCGCCCAATAGCAAATCATAATAATCTGTCAAAATCAGGTAATAATTTAATTATAAGCTTTGTTATTCTCCTGTTATTTCATAATTCAAAAAAGTATTTATTAAACCCTTTTTTTGCAGATAATGAAGTATTACGTAAAACAGTGTATGATAAAGTATTTGAAATATCAAAAACACCCACATACGTAACTGATCCTACACAAGCTGCAAACGCTTCGGAGCCTGCAGTAGATGAGAATATAGTCGTATTGAAGAAAGGTGTAAAATGTAATGCTAGCGCATACAAAGATGCGTTTAAGACAACAAAATGTCAGACATTTTTTACGTTGATTAACACTGGAATTTACGGAACTGAAGAATTAGCAAAAAGATGTCTGTAGAAAAAAACCAGCTGATGAAAATATTAGAGTCTTATCCCCTATTAAAAAAAGTGTTGTAGAAGATGAATTCTATAAGTTTTTAGTAGCCAAAGGTTATACACAAGCCCAAATTGACTTACAAATGGAAAAATGCTCAAGCTATCAACATAATGCTATAACAGCAGCCAGGAAAAAATTATCTAGGGCAAAACCACCTATCATTCCAAGTAGAACCATTTTTCCTCCAGGAACTGAAGCTGCAACCAGCAGTTTTCAATCATATCATTCACATCCTCGTGATCCGTTACTCAATTCTTTTAATGAAAATGTAGGTGCTACTGAAAAGAGTCAGGATCAGATGATTAATAGCAAAATACCAGGAGCAAGTCGTTCTATACTGTAAACCTATAGCATCAGCTGAATGAGCAAGAAGATTTTGATTAGTTTGAAAATGATAGCGAGTAATAATGAAAAGTTTAAAAGAATCCTAAAATTATTTTTCCTAAAGTTAATTAGTATTGATTTTAAATCGGTTGTAAAGAACGTTAATATTGTACGTTCTGAAGTCACTGAAATTAAGTATTTCATTGAATATATTGTGTTCCTCATTCTTAGTATTTTTTTGTAATTTATAGAACCAAAGATTAAGACAAAGACGTTATAGGTTATTTTACCTAGAAAACTAGTGTTCATATAGAATTGTTGGAATAGTTCCTACATAGAGAACGTTGGACTTCAAAAGTTGAATCAGAAAAAAATGCGTGTATCGTTTTATTTAGCAAATTGTTTTTTCATTCGCATTATTAATGGAATGTTTATTTTTTCACTGAAACGCAAGTAGTTAAAGAAAATTAACATATACCCTGACTTTCAATTGCATTAATATAGTAAAATTTATAATTCAAATAAGTTAATTTAATTAATTTTATTGAAATACTATATTATACTGTCCATGCCCTCTTGTACCACAGTATGCCAAACTGTACCAGGGGTGTGCCAAACTGTGCCAGACTGTGCCAAAGTGTGCCAAGACTGTGCCAAAATTCAAACCATACACGAGAAAAATATTTTTACTCTCAAAAATTGGTATTGTGCCATACTGTGCCACACTGTGCCATAACTGTGCCAAACCATGCCAAACTATTACCAAATGTTCAAATTGGTATATATGTAGCACCCCTGCTAAAAATGGCCAATTAGAACCGATTAAAGCCAATTTTCCTTTTAATCGGTTTTAATTGGTTTTAATAGAGCTAATTGGCAAGTCCGATTATTCGCTGATTGGTTATAATTGGTTTTAATTGAATATCGGTAATAATACGTAAACGATGTCTTAACGATGTCTAAACGATGTCTGAACACGATGTCTTAAGCACCTCTATTATGAACGATTCCAGAGAAGTACCGCAAAAAAAATTAATGAGACAACGCATCCAGACATGGATTTGGAAGAAGAAGAAGACCAAGAAAGTGAATTTGAGGCTTGGTCTCCTGGAGGTAGTAATGCAGGTAGTAATGCTAGTGACGTTAGTGATGATGAAAAACAAAATTTAGAGGATACAAATTCTGCTTCGGATTAATTTTTGATTTGCGTGCAAAGAAATTCCTTTGTTGAAATATTTTAAAACCTTAAATTATTTGTTTCAATAGTTCATTCTGTTCAATCAATAATACTTAATTATTACGTACGTTATTAGTAGAATAGAATCGTTTATTGTTTATACATTAGTATTTACAATATTTTACAATGAAAAACTTTAAACTATTGCGTCGTAGTGTACAGCTTAGTAATATATATTTAAATCACTTTTTTTGTTTTTTCTTTATTATTTTCTCCTCTTCTCTCTATTTTTCTTCACTCAATCCTCCTTCCTCTCCTGTGACTCCTTTCTTCCCTATATTTCAGCTCTTTCCTCTCTATTTTTCCTTTTCCATATTATTCCGTTTAGATACCCTATCTGTGTTTTCTCTCCTCCGCAAACTTTTTTCCAATCCGCTCCTGGTATCTTTGTGTCCTCGCACCTCTCTATTACATGTTTTAGTGTCTCCTCTTCTTTTCCGCACATTCTGCACCTCCTGTCTTCTTCGCTTCTCCAGTATTTGTTGCTCCTCGTTTCACTCCCCAGTCTAAATCTTGCTATTATTCCTAATGATCCCCTTCTGTGTTCTCCTGTGTCCGTCATATGTTGTGGGGTATCTCCTATTTCTTTTAGCAGTTCTTTGGTCTCCCCCGCGAATTTTGAGTCCCTTATCTCCTCTCTCCACCTTTGCCATTGTGTGTCCTTGTTTATCCTCTCAATCTCCTCTTCTACTTCCTCTCCTGCTTCCACTCTTCTGATATATTCTGTCAGGGATAACCCGCATTTCTCCATCTCTTTCTTCCGCTGCTCCTTCTCTCTTCCGCTCCTCTCTTTTCTCTCCCCCTCTCTTCTTAGTATTCTCCAGCAGTCTCCTAGTAGCGTGCCTTCGCTCGCTTTGCTCAGTTTCCTCTCATATCTTATGGCCCTTTTCCTTGCTCTCGTTTCCAGCTTGAATCTCTTCGTTTCCCAGTGTAGTATATGCGCTGGAGTTGTCCTCTCTAGCTTCAGTATCCACTTCATGTATCTCCTCTGCACCTTTTCCAACCCCAAATCTCTGCTCCGTACTCCATCACACTTTGCACTAGTGCCTCGAATAGCTTCATCCTGGTTTTCCAGTTCTCCTTACATATCTGTTCTCCTATCCCCCATACTGTGCCTAGTAAAGCTGTTGCCTTTTCTTTCATTTTCTTTATCTGTTCATCCTCTTTTCCGTTTTCTTTCATTGTGTATCCCAGGTATTCGAATTTCTTCACCACTTCTATTTCTTTTTCTTTCCACTCAAATCTCTCCTCTCTCCCCCTTCTCCCTCCGTTTCTGAATATCATCACCTTCGTTTTTTCCGCATTCAGCTCCAGCCCTTTCTTCTCTATAATTTTCTGGAATCTTCTCATCATCTGTCTTAGCCCTGTCACGTTTGTTGCTAGTAGCACCACGTCATCTGCGTACGAAATCGACCATATCTTCTTTCTTCCTAGTATCACTCCTCCCTCCTGTACTTTACTCAGTTCCTCTTCCACGTCTGCCATTGCTACATTGAAGAGTAGTGGACTTAGTGGGCATCCTTGTCTCACTCCTTTCTGTGTCTCAAAGCTTCCTATCTTCCTTTCTCCTACCTTCACCTCACATTCTGTCCTATCATAAATCTCCATTACCCTTTCTCTGGTTTTTTCGTTCACTCCCAGCTTCCTCATCATTCTCCAGATCTCTCCCCTTTCTATCTTGTCGAATGCCGCTTTCATATCTGCGAAGCATGCGTACACTTTTCCTCCTTTTTTCTTCAGCTCCTGCTCCACCGCCATGCTCACCACGTATATCGCGTCCGTCGTGCCTCTCCCTCTCCTAAATCCCATCTGTGTGTCGCTTAGTCTTCCCTCTTTTTCTAGTTTTGCTTCCATTCTTCCTCTTAAAAGCTCCGCATAGATTTTATATCCTGTGTCCATTAGTGTGATTCCTCTATAGTTCCCGCAGTCTCCTTTCTCTCCTTTTTTGTATATCGGTTTCACTGTCCCTTTCTTCCATTCCTCTGGAAAGCCTTCTCCGTCCCATATCTTCCCCATAATCTCCGTTAACTCTTCCAGCATTAGATCTTCTCCGTGTTTCCATGCCTCGTTTTGAATTCCGTCGTCTCCAGGTGCCTTTCTCTCCTTCATTTTTCTTATGATCTTTCTCACCTCGTCCACTTCTATCTCTCCCTCTCCGCCCTCGTTCTCACTGCCCGTTTCTAGTATCGCTCCCCTTTCTTCGTCCTGCCGTCCTACTTTCTCCCCCAGTTGCCCTTTGAAGTGCTCTAACCATTTTTCATCTCTTATGCTCTTGTCTATTTCCTCCCTTCTTCTCTTCCTTCTCTTTTTGACCATGTCCCAGAATTTCTTGCCCGTTCTATCTTCCTTTGCCTCTTTTATCTCTGACTTTAGGCCCTCCTCTTTTTTTCTCCTGCATAGGTTTCTTAGCTCTCTTTTGACCTGCCTATATTTCTCCATGCTGTTCCTCCCTTTTCCTACCTCTTTTTTTGCCTTTCTCATTTCTGCTTTCTTTCTCCTGCACTCCTCATCCCACCACTTTCCCTCCTCTCTTCTTCCTGGTTTCCCTTTCTTGAATTGTAGCGCGTTCCCTACCTTCACTTTGATCTCCCCCCACGTCCTCGCGGCCCCCCCTCTAACTATCCATCTTCTATATTCTTCGATTGCCCTCTCTGACCATGAGACCTTCACTGTTTCCTCCCTCCGTTGCCTTTCCTTTCTCCTTCACGATTCGAGGTCGACCTCTAGCGCCTCGTGGTCCGACTCCATTCTGTCTACTACCCTGATTTGCTTCACCCTATTCCTCCCTTCCTCATTCGTTATTCCATAGTCAATCACCGAGCACCCCATCCCTCCCACGTATGTGATTTCCCCTTCTTCGTCCCCTTCTATGTTGCCATTTAGTATGCTGAGCCCCATCTCTTTGATCCTATTTAACAGTTCTTCGCCCTCTCTATTTTTTATCTTATCTTTCGACTCTCTATTCTTTCCTCTCTCTCCTCTTCCATCTTCTTCTTGAATTCTTCCAGGGCTTCCTTTATCCTTTCCTCATTTTCTTTCCATTTTTCCTCCCACTTCTCCATCATTCTTTTTCTCTCGTTCCTCTCTTCTTTCATCCCTTCACATATGTTGTTCAGGGTTTCCTGCAATTTCTCCATTTCCCGGTCTTCTATCTCTTTCTCGTTTCCTTTCTTCGGTGGTGTCCTCAGCGTCAGGTTACTCTTCTCAAACGGGCTTCTCTCTTCTCCTTCCTCGACCTTTTCTCTCTTCTTTGCCTCGTCCTCCGCTGGGCTCCTCTCCTTTCTCTTTCCTCCTTCTTTTATGTCTTTTGCAAAGCTCTCCGATAAACTTCGTTGTTTCAGTCCCCTTCCCCTTCCTCTTCCTCCTCTTCTTGATCCTCTACCCGTCGGCGTGTCCTTCAGTCTATTCCCTGTCTCTCCTCTTTCCTGTGTAAATTCAAATCCCCGCGGGGTTCCGTATTCCTGTTCCTCTCCGCTTCCGTCGTTCCTCTGTTTCCCTATTACCACTTCGTTTATCTGCTCGTAGCTATAGTTCATGCCTTCTCTATCTCCGTCCTTCTCTACTCTATCCTAACCTCTCTTTGCCGCTCTCACCTTTCTCTCCTTCTGTTTTATCCCTCCTCGACGCTCCAGTTCAGATTTTTTGACTTGTTTTTTCTTCACCTTTCCCTTTCTCTCCCGAATCCCTCCTTCTCCCTCTTCTCCGCTTACTACTTTCTAAAACTGTACACTACTAACGCACCTCACTCAAACGCTTCTGATCTAACCAACCGCCAAATCAGATCTCCAACAAGGAAAGTAAAATTGCTAGATTTTTGTAATTTTACGCAGCTGATCGTAGTAAAATTGCTATACGAAGGGTTGTAACCTCATGTAATTTTACTACATTTTAGTGACTTTAAAAAAATCATTCTTCACAGTGGCAGAGACAGACTAGTTCGAGCCGCGCTCCAGAGCACTTCGCAGTTTTTCTGTACCTTTGAGACTCGTACGTTATTAGTAGTTAATAACCAAAGATTATAATATGATAAACGCATATATTTGGATACGTTTCTTTATATTAATTATTATCGTTATATATTAACGAGATAAAAAATACTGCTTTGTTTAAAGGCGTGTAATGATGAACAAGTATTCTTCTATTTAAAAATGGTTTATTCTTAAGAAAAGAAGTATTATTTTGTTGACAAGATAAGTTTGTTGCATTTATAAAATGTAACCAAAGTTCCTATAAGAAATAAGTATTGCTTATTCAAAGATTAGTTTTTAAGATGTGATGATAGTTCATTTTTCTTAAGATAAGTATTATTTTGTTGAAGAGCTTCAACATTATTTGATAAATATTTTTGCATTTAAATGCAACCAATCATATTCTGGAAAAATAATTATTTTATTTTTTTTAAAGTGTTCTTTTTATTATAAAACGGCGAAAATATTCGTACCAAAAACGTTTAAAGTTGTTTCAAAATGTATTTTTCATAGCAATAAATGTTCTATTTGCTAAAATGATTACGCATTTTATAATAAATGTTTTGATTAGTTAACCGAAAAAACCCAATTCAAACTGATATACTCAACTGAACCCAATTCAAACCGATATACACAACCAAACCCAATTCAAACCAATTTAACCGATTATCACACAACGCAATTATAACCGATTATTCGATCGATTAATACCAGGTACAACAATTTAAACCTATTTGAACCAATTTCCTCTGGCACAAATTGTCGTGAAACCAATGTGCACGACTCAAACCAATTCGAAACAATTTCCATTACAGTTAATCGGCTCCAATACGGTTTTTTAATCGGTTATTTCAGTACTGAAACCGATTAACCCAATTAAAACCAATTAAAGCCGATTAGCGGCGCATCGTCAATTATTTTTCATTGGCCATGATTGGTTTTAATTGTGTTCATTGGTTCGAATACGGGAATCACCGATTAGAAAACGTATTTGAAACGATTACATTTTTTTTATTGGTTCTAATTGGTCATTTTTAGCAGGGACAGTGTGGCACAGTCTGGCACAGTTTGGCAGTCTGGCATAGTCTGGCACAATTTCCATTTCTACTAGGGTATAGAAAACTGCCTCTGAATTAAAAGTAATTGGTATTTTTTGCTAGTCTTTTAATGAAAAAGATATATTTTTTAATTGGCACAAACAACTGTTTGTTTATAGTATTAAAATTTGGTAATATTCGATATTTGATTTGATTCATAAAAGAGAGTAACAGATTTTTTATTTTTTATTTCAAATTATTGTACATATAATATCAAAGTTTCGTAATATTCGACATTAATTTGATTTAATTATAAAAGAGAATAGCGATTTTTTGCCTTATAACTATGGCAATTGGTGTATTTTTGAAGTATAAATAATGATTAAATTATTAATTTTTATTGATAAGAATGTTACTGTTTTTTTAAAAGTATTAAAATATTATTATCAAAAGTCAATTCATATTCATAGGATTAGTGGAGTAGAAAAATTTATAATCTGAGAATATGCATGAATTTGAATTACTTTAATAGGTGTATTAAACTGTCAGTGTGCAGCACAATAAAGTGTAAAAAATTATTTTATCTCTTAAAAAGTAATGTTGATAACTTAAGTTAGAATAAATAAGTAAATGGAAGCTATGTGAAGGTGATGATCAATTGTTATTATTTTATCTGCGTTATATTAAAGATAGATGGTTGAATTTTTACATAGATATTTGTAAAATTAGTCACCCTAGTGGAAATAATTGGGTGTGCCAAAGTGTGCCAATGTGTGCCAAAGTGTTCAAATTCGGAAATTTGCTGCACTTTGGCACACGTTGACACACATTGGTTTTTCGGAAACAAACATCTCTTTTTTGACAAAGTATGGCACAGTATAGCACAGTTTGGCACGGTATGGCACATCATGGCACACTTTATTACACTTTGGCACACTATGGCACATTTTGGCACACTTTGGCACACTTCGGTACAGTGAGATAAATCCCGCCGCCCGCGCGCCAAAACATTGCCACGCACGATGCCGTCATATCTACGGCACGCGTGGAGCTTGATGTCCCAGTTATAGAAAGTAAAAATAAATAATTTAATAAAAAAAAAAAAATTCTAGCGTCGGTAAGACTTGAACCAGGATCCTTTGGGTTAGTAAGCTGAAGGTCTACCACTGAGCCACAAGTACTCGTTAAAGTTAATACAAAAATTTAAACTCATGTACTTCAAGCAGCTTTAGATACTTAGTACTTTTAAAATATTAATTAACAATTGCCCGTAATTGCCTTAAAGCTACTGTCTGCCGTAAATGTTGGAAAAATATGCCTCAATAGGGGATACCGTCGGGAATACAAGTTTTCCAGATTTCGTACAAAAATTTTCTAAGTCCTCAATTTCCAAAAAACCCATGTGTGTCAAAATATGAAGTGTGACAGAGTGTGCCAAAGTATACCAAGGTATGCCAAAAGTATAATAAATTTCCGAATTTGAACACTTTGGAACATTATGGCACACTATGGCACACTTTGGCACACTTTGGCACACTTTGGCACACTTTGGCACAAAATCTATTTCCACTAGGGCAAATATTAAGTTACCGTAACACTTAATTGTCTTCGTTGGAATATTCAGATCGAGGCCTATGATAAATTGTGGATTTGTCGTGTCAAATTTCTTGTTTGCATTTTTTAGAGGATCTACTAATTCTAGCTAGTTGTATTTCTAAATTCTAGTGTATTTTTATATGAAGAAAGTTATAATAACTTTGTTTCGTTTCTTAATGGATTAATAAGTATTTTCACTTTTAATAGTTACCGTAGCGAAAATGATAAATGTGAAAAATTGTGATGAATCATGTGAAAATGTGAAACATTGTAACGTAAATGCGTACAAATGTGAAAAATAAAAAAATAGTTTTACGTTTTGGAACAAGAAGAAAAATTATTTTACCAATTATAATACACATTATTTCACATTATTTCATATTAATAGAAACAATTTTCACGATTTTTCATAATTTTTCACAATTTTTTTGTGACCAATTTAAAATTTCATGATATTTTTTTACACAATTATTTACTTTTTCTCACATTTTCACGCGAGTTTAATTTTATGTGTATTAAAATATCAAAACTCACATATTTTTTCACATTTCCTCACATTTATTACCATTTTCTTACATTTTTGCACGTTAATACATGGTATCTCACACTTTTCCTAAATTTTTCACATTTTTTTAGATTTTTATACAACCATAATTTTGTATTTATTAAATGCAAAAATTACAGTTTTTCGTATTTATATATTTTATTTCTTACTTTAAAAGATCGAGAGCCTGTACAAATTTGTGCTATTTATAATTGATAGATTGATGTAAGTTCTGATACTTTTCTAGAGTCAGGTGATGCAATCAGGATCTCTGCTATGTACAGGTGCCACGATGTATCGAAATCTGAGTTTACTAATTCAGTAAGTAAATTCCTGGCTAAACAGGTTAATATAAAAAATCAATGTATATTTGGAGATTTTAATATTGATATAGGGGAAAATAATCAAACTACTTTAAATTTTAATACTGTTAATATGGAGAGGAAAAATAATACTTATAATCATGACAGAATTGGTTTAGCTGAAAAGACAATCGCTCAAGAATTTCTGAATAATTTTTTTGAAAATGAATATACTCCATTTTTTAGAGGAATCACAAGACCATCTCAGAACAGTGAGAACGGTACGTGTATCGACAATTGTTTCGCCAAAGTAAGAAATATTTAGTTGGAGTCTTTTAAGTTAAACATACCGTTTAATGATCATTATCCACTCTTCATAAGTATTAATAAATTCAAAATACAAAATGATTACAATCAATCAGCCTGCATTAACTATAGCAAGTTAATAAATAATGGTCCTAACCAAGCTATAAATGAATTAATAAGTATGATTCAAAGCTGTGTTGAAAAAGCAACTGATAGAAAATAATCTAATAAAAACAAAAAAGATTCAGTTCCTAAGAAAAAATGGATTACGAAAGCAATATTAATATCCTGTAAAACTAAAGAGTTGTTATATAATATATGGAAAAAGAATCCAACTAATATGAAACTGAAAATGGATTATAAAAATTATGAAAAAATTTTGAGTAAGGTAATGCTAAGTATAAATACGAAAATAATGCCATTAGAAAATGCAGTGGTAATTCAAGACAGCTTTGGAGCATAATAAATGATAAGTTAGGAAAAAAAAGAAGCAAGGAGGATCACTTGATAGTATAATAGTTAATGATCAGAAAATTGATGACAAGACTACTATTGCGAACACTATGAATGAATATTATTGTAATGTAGGATTAAATTTAAGCAATCAAATTTAAAAAATGGACTTCATTCGCGATTAAGCTACGCAGCATAAGCACTCACGACGCCTCCGCGGGCTCACGTGCTCAAGGACGAGTACGTACAGCATACTGCGCTACGGGCCAGGCTTCGTATAGCCTTCAAGAAGCCTGCTACGAGTTGCTGCATCAATTCGTCTCGATACTCTTTAGATCAGTATACTCGTTACTGATCTTTTATACACGGTATTAAGCACCGTTATAACATATATCAAAACCGTTAAGTATATATTTAATCTATGCATACGGCAATCGATCTGGCCTAATGCACTGAAAAAAGCAGATATTGTACCTATATATAAATCGGGAGACAATAGTTGTATTAGCAACTATAGACCAATATCGCTAATTTCTAACATTGCCAAAATACTTGAAAAAATCATATACAATAGACTTTATAATTTTATCATGAAGCACAAAATAATATCTGATAGACAATTCGGCTTTCTAAGACAGAGAGGAACGAAGGATACTCTCAATTGTCTATCAAATATTATATATAGAAACCTAAGTAGTAAGTAAGCCGGTATGGGGAGACATAACAAATGACGTCATCACTGGCGCATCCTTATCTTATCAGGTAAACAAGTAATAAAGATAAGGTGTCATGTTTCTACTTATCATGTAAACAAGTCATAAAGATAAGATAAGGTATCATGTTTGTTTATACAAACAAGTAATTAACATTATCTTTATTACATGTACTATAGATAATTTTAATTAATTATTTATGTAAACAAACAATATCTTGACTTAATTATTTGTTTATATTGATAAGATGAGGATACGATAGTAATGATGTCATTTGTTATGTCACACACCAAGTTAGTAAATAAAAAAAAAATCATTTCTTACAATATATAATGGATTTTATTATAAAAAAATTATTTATTCGAATTATAAACAATGTAAATCCAATCACACATGTGTACACATACCTGCACTTACGCGAGCACACACACACACACACACAATCGTATCGTCTGCTAATGCACGAGGGACACTAGCTTCTTACACTGCTCTCTCTCTCTCTCTCTCTCTATCTCTCTCTCTCTTACTCACACGCACACACTCTTTCTTACGCACACGCTCTCTTTTTCTCCCTATCTCTTTCTCTCTCACGCACAAGCTTTTCTTCTCTCTCTCTCTCTCTCTCTCTCTCTCTCTCTCTCTCTCTCTCTCTCTCTCTCTCTCTCTCTCTTACTCACACGCACACACTCTTTCTTACGCACACGCTCTCTTTTTCTCCCTATCTCTTTCTCTCTCCGCACAAGCTTTCCTACTCTCTCTCTCTCTCTCTCTCTCTCTCTCTCTCTCTCTCACGCACACACGCTCTCTCTCCATCTCTCCTTCTCTCTCACGCACAAGCTTTACTTATCTTTCTCTCTTACGCACACGCTCTCTCTATCTCTCTCTTACGCACACATTCTTCCCCTCTCTCTCTCTCTCTCTCTCTCTCTCTTACGTACACGCTCTCTCTCCCTCTCTCTCTTACACACACACTCCTTACTCTTAATTACTAATCTAGGCACACACACACACATACACGGGTAAATATAATTAATGATACAACTTACGCGTTCACTATACACTCACGCACATAAACACAAAATTTCACGATACGACGTCGATTGTCTCTTCTTCAGCACTCGCCTCTATCTTCACGATGACAAGCTTTCCCTGTCAGCTATGTTGTCGGGAGATGCAGGCGAGTCGAACTGACAAAATTCTTCGCCTATATCAATCTCCGTATCGACTTCATCACCCTCCGCTTCCTCCTGCTGCAACTCCACTTCCTCCTGCTGCATCTCCGCTTCCTCCTGCTGCTCCTCTCTTTTCACAAGATCTAGCAGCATCTTCATCGGCATGCACCACCTGTGTAAAGATACACATAATTAATCTATTGTGACAAACATAAGATATTCACCTTATTAACTAACTAACCTCCTGCTGCTGCACTAACTTCTCGGCTACCTCCTCCGTCTCCTCCGTCCTATCCGTTCCTACGCTGCAACACCACAGTTCTCTTCTGCTGCACGTCGTACAGCGTCGCGCCCTGCACTCCGTGCAGTACGTCCAGCGTGTGCGTATGGTCATACGTTTCATTACCCGCGCACACACTTCACATATATCCCCAAGCTTAGGGATGTAGAAATTGACGGGGCCGATGGTATGTGAGCTTTTCATAATATGCAGCGTGCGTTTGATGTCTTCATGCTCCTCGTACAGCTCAGCATACGTGTCGCGGTGTTGCTGTATAAGCCGCGACGTACGCTCCATCCGTAAGTTTAATAGAGAGCTTTTCTCCTCCAACTGGCGTAAAACAATACTTTTCACCGATATCCTAGTGGAACTACGATCAAGTTGGAACTGATGACTGTAGTCGAAGCAGTCATCTGTAGGGTCTAGGACGAGAAGGGGGGACGAAGGAGAAAAATTTAGACTTGTGTTGATTATTGTTCGATACCGCACGTGTGCTCGTACACCCGATACCCGAACGAGCTGGCTGACGAGTTGTGCAGCGAAATGCTTGACGGATACGGGATACTTTTTACGAGCGCTAGAGAGAATAACCTTTGACTCTCAAGTGCTCTTCGCAGGAAGTTGATATTTTTTAGTATCCACTTGTCGCCATGAGTCTTAACAGGCGATACCTATACAGCGGAGATAAATCAGTGTGACAAAACAACTATACGTGTTTGATACTGCTTGCTGCTCGACGAGCACGGGATACTTTTTACGATTGTGTGTGTGTGTGTGTGTGTGAGAGAGAGAGAGAGAGAGCATGATCTTTTACTCTCAACTGCTCTAAGCGTGAACTTGATATTTTTAGTATCTACTCGACGGTAAGAGTCTTTACAGTTGATACTTATGCGCGGAAAAAATGGATCAGTGTGACAAAACAACGGTTCAGAGTAATCTCAAATGATTAACACGTGGATTCTCGGAGCCGTATATTTGATACTGCTTGTATGAGAATCGCTATAGTCATCGCTTACACAGGAAGTCGAATGCTATTAAATGTGATAGAGCATTGCTTTCAGCCGCCTTGTATCGTGCGAGAATCGTCGACGGTATCATTATTTCAGATTTTTATGCATCTTGGACCCGTGAGAGCGTAGGTAATATAATACCTATTAATCAATCGATCCTCTGACCGTGTAAGTGACATACGGCGAAATTTTGATACTCGCGAATGATAAAGCTGAGGCAAAACTTATCACAGGATGTTATTTTTTGTGCTTTATACTGTTGCGAGAGTCCACACATCCCCCCACTAGCAAGACGTTTTTATACTATATAAACCCTACGTTGACCTCAGGAGCTCAGTAGTCATGAGAGTAGTTGCATTAAATCAAGAGCTCACAAGCATGTATAACGTAGCCGAGGAGTCTTTTCGCAGTGTAGTGCTTCGCATCGCGGGCAATCTTCAAGCAAATAGTGTTGTTAGACGCAGGTGTACAAGAAGCTGGTGTCTACGCGTGAAACGCATGGTAGCGTGCCAATTATGCCGCGAGTTTTCACGTCTTTTACGATGCTGTGGGCCACGGAAAATTGCACAGCTTCATAGACGCATTTTTAAAAAATGCAACTTAGCTGTGCGATGCGCAGCAGAATTTTGTATGCAACAGAATTTTGCGCATTTACCTGTGGTGACGCGGTTAATGACAGCATTCGAGGAGAATAATGGTGAGTACATTTTTATTGATTGCAATTTTTCTGCACTATATCGCGTTGTCATTAATAAAAATCAAACAGTACTTGTACTTGGCAACGAGGTAAACGGTGCCACAGCTGATAGCGTCGTCTGCTACTGCTGCTACAAGCTCTGTTTCATTCACTCGCGCACGCGCGCGCGCGCGCATACACACATTCGTAACGCAGTGTCGTCTGCTCTTACCGTAGAACGCGTCGACTGCTACGTATGGCGCCTAGTGTTTTCAAGTCGTCTGCTTCAGCGCTAGAGATATTAGCTTCTTACATCTGTCATATTACATAGTATTCGATGCATATTTCTTTATCATTATCTAAATCAAAGAATATACATCCGCTATATTCTATGACAGTGAGAATACTTTTTTTTAAATAACTGTTTTATGCCGGATGCAGCGCAAGCGCTGAATGCTGTAGCCGATGTACAGTTTGTACCGGCTGAAATGGTGGGGGTGAGCGCTGCCGATGCACACGGAGAGGAGTTGCGGGCGGAGGAGAGCGAAGCCGTAAGGGGAGAAGCAGCAGCAGCAGCGTTGGCTGCGGCGCCTGCAGCGGTGCGTCTTCAGGTGAATGAGGCGATGGAGGAGGAGGAGGAGGAGGATGAAGCAGTAGAGAGAGCGCAGAATGAGCACGATGCTAGAGCGGAAGAGGCTGAAGATGTACCTGTCAATAGGGATTCTCAGCGCATGGTTAATGTTGACCACCTTCTTGCCACATGTATAGAGCCAACAGCTGCTGCTAATAATATTCTACAGCGCTTGATGGAACGAGCAGCTGATGAAAGCGAGAATATTATTGAGTATGCGGAGCATCCATGTGTTAAAAGACGGCAACAAATCCTCGACTTTTTGGCCCGACCAGTTGAACCCAAAGAAATGCGGTACACAAGAAGAAGCGCTGGAGGATTGGTCACCGAGCATTTTTTTAACCAGGGAAATCCAAGAGATCGTCAAAGTAATGAACGTGAGTATTATGCTGTATTTAAATATACATTTTTCTTGAAATAAATTCTTATTTTTAAATATTATTTAAATTATTCGACGTGGTCTCGAAGGATTTGCAAAGTACCCCAGGGCTTTGAAACAAGATATCATGCGTATCATGTATGTTCGAAGAGCACAAGAAATACGTTGGTTTTTCAATGCTTATAAAGATAAAAATTCCATACTGTTAGACACTGAAAATTTACCTGAAGTGTTTAATCGTCTGGGACAGAGTTTTTCAGGACCACCAGAAGAATAATTTAAAAATAAGAAAGTGTAAAATAGGGTATTCAAATATTTTGTATTAAATAAATTTTTTCAGAACATAATCACTCTGACGATTCATCTTGTTCTTCTTCTACAACCATTTTTCCCTTATCTACATCATCTTCGAACACCAATACTTCTGTAGAATCGTAGGATTACGAGGCCGATGAAAGTGATTTTTCTATTCAAGTTGTTAGAGGACAAAGAAGAAGAATTGAAAATTCAAGCAGCAATAATGATGATTTGTCTGACTACGAGCAAGAGGATAATCAGCCCAGTGAGGAGAATGAGGAGGCGGGGGAGGAGGAGGAGATCAGCGAGGAGGATGAGGAGAGAAGCGAAACAGACGATAATATGGATTATCAAGGAGTCGATGAGGAAAGAGAGGATGAGAATATCCAGCCTCCTGGTAATCGTTTTGATATTTTCCAACAAAATTCGCATTATATATCTAAGTATAAAATAGAAGGTAAACGTATTGTGCTAAAAATAAGATCTCCACCGAAAGATGGATCTATAAATCCGATAGTTTGGTTGGAGTTAGTTATTCGCGATATTTATTCTTATATAATTTCATTATGTAATGAAAACGACATGATTGGCGTCTCCGTTAGAAGTTTAAATTTTGCATGAGGCCCGGGTGGGTTATCTTTACGATTAGTAAATAATTTTTTTTACAATGATTTATGGAATTTAATAAGCGGATTAGCTCAGAGTAATGAGGATTTTCAAATAGATGAGAGCTTTATTCTAACATTAACACTTGTTAATATACCTAATGGTGGCCGAGGTGGAAGTAGAAAGAGGATGAGTGTTGATACCTTATCTCAGAGATCGGTTGTATCTATAAGGAATAACGATAATTTATGCTTGCCAAGAACTTTAATTGTCGGGAAGGCTTATATGATGTATAAAAAATTCTTTTCAAACGAAGCCATTGATACTTGGTATATTGTCAGAGATAGCAGACGTGGTATGCAAAAAGAGCGCGCAAATCTCCTTACTATTAATGCAAATGTCGTAATTCCTGCAAACGGGTGCGGTATACGAGAAATAGAGACGTATCAGCGGTATTATGTCGCAAAAAATATCGCTATTGTAATATACGATAGTTTATCTTTTGGAAGTGGGGAACCGCCCTTTTACGATGGAAGACCTCTGTTAAATTCAAATTCTTTTGACGTTATCAATATTAAATTTAACCGGTGCTGCACGCAATCGTTTTTTCTGCGAACATTGTAATAAAAGCTATAGATACGTAGATGAGCATTGATGCACAGCCAAATGTGACAGGTGTTTTTGTGCGCCAACGTGTAATTCTAATATAGATATTATAAAGTGTGTAGAATGTAACCGAGAATTTTACGGACAAATATGTTTCGACCGTCACAAAATAGATGGGTCATACAAAAAAAAAAAAAAATATGCGATGTAGTAAAAATTTGTAATATGTGTTGCAAACGAATTAATATCTACAAGTCAAAGCACGAGTGTGGAATCAATTGGTGCAACTTATGTCGCGAAAAACATGATGTAAATCAGCTCTATTATATTCAACTCATTGGACGTAATGTTAACGCACAGATTAATCGTAAATCCCCAAAGAAAAACTTATTTATTTTTTATGACTTTGAGACGCGTCAAGATTCTGCTTACCGTGAACATACAGAGATAAAAATACACATTCCAAATCTATGTGTTGTACAACAGGTTTGCGATAATTGCATGGATGATGAAAATATAAATATACTATGCCATACGTGTGGTGTAAGAGAGCATATATTTCGCGATGATCCAGTTAAACAATTAATAGGTTTGACAGTACGCGAGAAAACTACCTTCGGTCAAATAATTTGTATTGCTCATAACTCTCGTGGGTTTGATGCGCAATTTATTTTGAGAGAATTCGTTGAAAATACCTCAATAGTACCGAACGTAATATTGAATGGACAAAATATAATTATGCTTCAACGCGGGCGAACAAAATTTATTGATAGCTTAAACTATTTTCACATGAAACTAAGTGCTTTACCACAAACCTTTTCTCTACCGCCAGCTAGCAAAAAAGGATATTTTCCTCATCTATTCAATACTTTAGATAATCAAAATTATGTTGGGGCTTTACCCGAAGCATCGTTCTATGCGCCTAATGCCATGTCGACGTCTGAGAGGGAAAAGTTTATTGTATGGTATGAGGAGAACCGAAATACTTATGAGTTTGATTTTCAACGTGAAATACTCGATTATTGCCGTATGGATGTAGAAATTTTAAGACTTGCATTCGTGGCTTTTCGGAAAATTTTCATTAAGTGCGGGAATACTTGTCCGTTTACAGAGGCAACGACCATAGCTTCTGCATGCTCCATTGTGTATAGAAAAAATTTCTTAAGCGAAAAAACTATCGGTATCATTCCAGCAGGTGGATATCGACGCGCTGATAATCATTCGCAAAAGTCAATACAGTGGCTGTTACAGTGTGAACGTGAGATTGGTCGGGAAATCATACACGCGGGTAGAGCACGTGAATTTATGTTTCCAGAAGGGTTTCGTGTAGATGGCTATTTACCTCCGGAAAATGACAATGCAAATAAAGGTATTGTCTTTGAATATCAAGGCTGTTACACACACGGTTACCCTATTTGCTTTAATATACGACGAGATCAAATAATGTCATACGGCAGAACTATGGATGAGTCGTACGAGAATACTTTTCGGAAAATTCAAAAAATAAAAGCCCTGGGTTACGAAGTTCGAGAGATATGGGAATGTACTTTTGATCGGATAAAAGCAGAGAATCGCGAAATCTACGAATATGTAACACAACATCCTCTTATGAGTCGTATAACGTTGAATCCGCGCGATGCTTTTTTTGGAGGTAGAACGGAGAATATAGTTACTGAGTACACGATCGGAAATAACGAAAAAATTCAATATACAGATATATGCTCTCTTTATCCGTACGTGTGTAAAAGAGGTCGATTTCCCGTGGGACATCCGTGAATTTTAATTGGTGAAGACTGCAACGAATTAACGCAGGGGAATAACAATAATCTCAACAATATTGAAGGATTAGTTAAATGTAGTATCTTACCACCGCGCGACCTGCACATTCCACTCTTACCAATTAAAATGCACGGACGTCTTCTTTTTGCTCTTTGCCGCTCATGCTGCGAAGAAATGCAGCAGTGTGACTGCAATCACGAAGACCCAAAAATGCGTGAATTGACGGGCACCTGGGTTGCTGATGAGTTGCGTAAAGCTGTTGAACTCGGTTACAGTATTACGAAAATTTATATTATTTGGCAATATGAGATGACACAATATAATCAAATTGATGGTAGCGGAGGTCTTTTTGCTGAATACGTAAATACTTTCTTAAAAATCAAGCAAGAGGCTAGCGGGTGGCCCTCATGGTGTACTGATGAAGCAACTAAATTACAATACAGTGAACAGTATAGACTCGATGAGGGTATAACTATGGATAAAAATAATATCGAAAAAAATTCAGGGTTACGAGCTGTTGCTAAGCTCTGCTTAAATTCGTTTTGGGGTAAGTTTGGACAACGGAGTAATTTAAAACAAACTGAAGTTGTAAAATCACGTGAATCTCTTTTAAAACTTCTTACTTGTCCTGAAAGAGATGTTAATGATATACTAGCAATTAATGATGAGATACTGTATGTGAATTGGCAATAAAAGGATGAGGCTGTCACTCCTGCCCCGCATACGAGTGTCGTGATTGTGGCTTACACCACTTGTCAAGCACGTTTAGAACTATATAATTACTTGAGAAGGTTGGGTGATCGTGTTCTTTATTATGACACAGATTCTTGTATATTTGTTTCGCATGACGATGCTTCGGATGAGTATAAACCTTTTATTGGCTCTAAACTAGGTGATATGACAGATGAACTTTGTGGTTATGGTGAAAATACGTATATAAGTAATTTTGTTTCGGGAGGACCAAAGTTTTACGCTTACACAGCTGTAACACCCAATAAAGATGATAAAATTGAATGTTGTAAAGTAAAAGGTATCTCATTAAACTTCTCAAACGGTGTAAAAATTAATTTTGATAGCATTAAGAATTTGATTAACGATGCCTTTGCAAACGAAGATCACGAATCTGAAAAAATGAATGATGAATGTAGTAAAATACGCTTAAAATTCAAAGCTATCAGAAGAACTAAAATGCATGAAGTTGTAACGCGTGAAGAATCGAAAACATGTTGTGCTTTATTGAAAAAACGACGATACCTTACGTCACGTAAGTCTCTACCTTTTGGATATAAGAATAATTAACTTTTTGGATGTATTTATTGTAAATAAAAATAAACATACATTTTTATATAATTTCCTTATTTTTCCATTTAAAAGATCCCTAACACATTTTTATATCCTCAGTATAGCTTCTGTCATCGAAGAGAACGCTTCTTATGGGAAATTTAGCTCATTTTAACTCATAATTCAGCTTACTCGCGTTGTTATTTAGCTTGTTGGACACGAATATCAGCTTAAACAGCGGTAATAACAGCTTGTGATTCAGCACACGTAAAATTAGCTTATTTTTACGTGTGCCGCGCCGCGCCGCGCCGCCGCCGCCGCCGCCACCGACCGTTCGCATGCCATAAGCTTATTTTAAGGAAAATCTCTCTCGTGTGTGTGTGTGTGTGTGAGAACTCGGCAAAATGGATATGCGATTCAAACATCCGTTTACGTGTATCGTTAGCGGACCCACGGGATGTGGTAAAACAGTTTTTGTCAAAAGGTTTCTTCGACATCTTCCACTCATGTGCAGTGTAACTTTTGATCGGATATTACTCTATTATGCCGAGTGGCAGTCTACGTATGAGACAGACTTTGTTCCAGGAGGCATAAGTAGGGAGAGTAGAAAAAAATTGTTGAATTTCACGAGGGATTACCTCAGCCTTCAGATTATTCTCAAGACAATGAAAAGAAAAAATTATTAATTATCGATGATTTAATGAGAGAATCTTCGAATAACATTATTCTCGATTTATTTACAAAGGGAAGTCATCATAAGAAATTAATCTGATTTTTATTACACAAAATCTTTTTCACAAAGGAGCTGGTCAACGCGATATCTCATTAAATGCAAATTACCTCGTTATTTTTAAAAATCCACGTGATCGTTCGCAAATACAATATCTAGCGCGTCAAGTCTATCCCGAAGACCCAAAATTTTTACAAGAAGCGTATCTCGATAGTACGTCAACTTCTCGTGGCTATCTTTTCTTGGATTTGAAACAGTCGACCGAGGATGAATTTTGTTTCCGTACCTCTGTTTTTCCCGATGATAAATTGAGTTACGCATATGTACCGAAGAAGAATAAGAAATTCCGATAAAAGTAGAGGATTCTATGATTAAAGCTTCAGTCTGATTGAAACAATGGCCGGGAGAGGAGCGTCTGCGAGAACCGATAGTCGTAGACAGCGTAGAAGACAGCGTAGAAGACAGCGTGGAGGTGGTGGTGGTGGTGCTGCTACTGAAGCAGAAGAAGAAAAAGAAGATACAAGGTGTGGATGCCGACCAAAGCATTTTACAAAAAAGTGTGTTGCAGTATTGAATGCTCTTTGTCATGCAGATAGTCAACAGCGCTTAGCACTGTTACGTGTAGCTGATAAAAAACTCATTAAAAGCATATGCGAGTGCGTGTTAAATGTATTGCGCGTAGTCGTTAAAATAAAAAACTCACACAAGTCAAAGTTAAAAAAACATAAAAGTGTCTTGAGAAAACTATTAAATAAATCCAGTAGTAATAACAGTGAAAAAGAGTGGAAAAAAAGAAACGCGTCCTTATTCAAAACGGTGGTGCCTTTTTACCAATGTTACTTGCACCAATTATAGGTGCACTTGTGTCAAAAATATTTGGAGTCTCTGGAAATTAAAATATGGAGCACGCTCGTAAAATGGTCATTGTACCAGAGGAAACATACGAGAGAGTAACGAAGCAACAGCAACAACAACAACAACAACAACAACAACATATATTAGAAGAGTCGAGTAATGCTTTAGAGCCAACGATACAGACAAAGGGTGTTAATTTAAGTCGTCTCGATGCTGAGATGCATGATATACTTTTTTCAAAAAGTATCACCGATGAACGTGAAAAATGTCAAAAATATTTACAAATTTTAAGAAGATATCTTCATTTTAAAAATTTGGAACGTCAGGAGCTTTTATCAGATGCAAATATACTTGATGTAGAGCATGAAAATAAAGATATATCGAGTCCATTGACCGATGAAGCGATACTTGCAAGCATTTCCAAGGGTTATGTGAGAAAAGCACGTTTATTGCTTCAACATTGGAAATCAGCATCGCATCGTATTAAATGGGATAATTCAGGTACAGTTAGCATTGATGATAAAGCTATACCACACTCAAATATTATAGATTTACTAGAAGACGTGGTACCGAGTAGACCTGTTGAAGAACCTGTAGGAAGATTTCAATTAGCTAATTTTATAGCAACAACTGACACTCCACCCAAATTAATAAGTAATCCAGAGGTGATAAAAATTAGTGAAAGTTTGAAACGTGCATTAAACAAAATTCCTTCAACCAAGAGAAATAGACACGAGACTGGATACGCTGGTGCACGTAATCTGTTACGAATCAATGGTAAAAATAAGAAGAGGAAAAGCGAGGTTAATGAGTGGTTAAGTAATCAAGATGCATACACATTACACAAACCTATTAGACGAAAATTTCCTAGATTGATGTACAATGTCACTAATGTGGATGATTGTTGGGAAATGGATTTGTGTGACATGCAATCTCTCAAAACGTATAACGATAATTTTGCGTATTTACTTGTAGTCATAGATGTTCTCAGTAAATATGCTTGGGTCGAGCCTTTACGTGACAAAAGTACAAAAAGTGTTGTAGCTGCTTTCGACAAAATCTTAAAAAGAGCCGATGGGCGACGCCCAATTCTTATACAAACTGATCGAGGTAAAGAGTTTGTCGGATCAGATTTTCAAAATTATATAAAACAACACAAGATTAATTTTCGAGTAGCACGTAATCCCGATGTTAAAGCAGCCGTCGTCGAGCGTCTAAATCGCACGCTCAAAGAACGCATGTTCAGATATTTTACTCACAAAAATACTCGTAGGTATATCGATGTTATTGAAAATATCGTTTACGCGTATAATCACACTATGCATAGTGGTACTAAAATGGTCCGGCAGTTGTAAATATTCGAAATGCAGTTGTGGCAAGAAAAAATTTAGAAAAAAGAGCTCTTAGTCAGAGAAAAAAGACTAGAGCACATATATACAGCGTGGGTGATCATGTTCGCATCAGTCGGTTGAAAGGCACCTTCGATAAAGGTTACGTAAAGAATTACAGTGAAGAGATCTTTAAGATTACCCGTGTCTCACGTCGTCAAAATCTCTTCATCTATGAATTGACTGATTTAGAAAGTGAAATAATCGACGGATTTTTTTATCCCGAAGAACTAGCTCGAGTTGGCGATGATCGTTTGTCAAAAAATAAGGAATTCAAAGTCGAACGTGTGATCAAGAGTAGGGGACGTGGTGTTAAAAATCAAGTTTTTGTAAAGTGGCTTGGCTATCCTGATAAATTTAATTCGTGGATTAAAGCAAGCGAAATCGTTACACTTTAAACATGGCTGAGGACGAATTTTATTTGATATTACCAAGTAACAGTAGTATGAAATATTTTTCTGAAAATACAACATCTTGCTTCACCACGCACTTATCGCACGAAGTACGTCTGCATGGTAAGTGGAGTGTTGCTCTCACGGAAATCAGCATACCATGCACGATGATGCATATTCAGAAACACGAGTGTAATATAAAGTTTGTTAACGCACGTAGAATAGCAGTTGCAAGAAAGAGAGACATATCTGAATATTTACCGGATTGGACAAACGACAAACACAACGATGCCATATTTCCACCAGGTGTTTACGAGAATCTCAACAATCTCACAGAAGCTATAAACAATATACCTGAATCTCACTTACGTATTGAACAGGCAAAGAAAAAAAGTGGTTATTACAATTTACATAAAAAGTGTGAATGTAAGGAAACTCATTTTTTCAGCTTGAGCGAAAAGGTCAAACGAATATTTGGCTTTGAGAATGAAAAATATAGAAATCAGGAATTTATACCCATGATTCCATCTGTAGAGTCGAAAAAAAATGCAACATTGGTAGGAAACAGACCTGGTTGTTTGGCAAGAGCGATAGCTGATCAATTTTTCGTTTACTCAGATATTTGTATTCAGTACACAGTCGGTGACGTTCAAGCATCCCTTTTGCGCATAGTAACACTCGATAATTCAAAATATAAATTTGGTGCGAGAGTGGTCAAACAATTTTCACCGGGAATTTATCTACCTTTGTTAAATAACACATTTCAGAATATAATAATAGATATAAGAGATGAAAATGGGAATCATATACCATTCGAGTACGGGACGTTGTCCGTAACACTACATTTCAAGCGCATTCTCTGAGAAAAAATGGCTTACTACGCAGAATACTATGCCGATCAAATCGGTGGTGGTGGTGATGATGGAGGAGGAGTACGTCGAGTGTTTGCAGGTTCAACTTGTCAGCGAGGTCATGGTGGAATCGGCAGCTTTTTGAGTGGATTACTTCGAAGAGTTTTACCTTACATTACGAGTGGTGCTAAAGCCGTTGGAAAAGAAGCTATCAGAGCAGGAATGCATGTACTAGATGATGTGGGAAATCACGGAAGCAATTTTAAACAAGCTGTAAATATGCGCATGCGTGAGTCCGGTAAAAATCTTAAGCATAAAGCCGCTGATAAAATTGCCGCTATGATGAAGGGATCAGGATATAAGATACGCGCTAAAAAGCGGAAGCGTCAATCGTCCAAGAACAGTTCAGCTGTACGCATCAGCAGTAAAAGTGGCCGTGTAAAGAAGAAGAAGAAGAGCCGTGTCAGTGTTCACAAATCTACGAAAAAGAAAGCGGGTAAAAATAAGCCAAGGAAGAAGAGAAAACAACGCAGTGTGAGCGATATTTTTGGATCTACATAGATATTATTTAATATGGCTTTTCTACACTCAAACTCATGCGAATGCATGAAATCAGAATTAGATTTATTTACATTACCACCTACACAGACTTCGGTGGAAAGCTCTCAATTTATACATTATAAACCAGTTTCTTCGCTAACAGACGATGGACCGTTGGAATTCGTCGTTCCAGCTGGTAGTGATTAACTCGATCTTGCACACACAATGCTAAGCATTCGTATGCAGATAGAGCCAAATGTTGAAATAACAGAAGCAGCTAAAGCTACTGAGTATTCGATGGTAGCAGCAATAAATAACACGTTACATTCGCTATTTAACCAAATAGACGTTTTCTTTAATCAAAAATTGGTTTCACCACCAAACAATGCTTATCCTTACCGAGCTTACATCGAAACACTGTTAAATTATTCAAAGAATAGTATGGAATCACATCTCACGAGTGGACTCTGGTATGCGGATACCCCTGGAAAATGGGGAGCGCCTCCCAATACCAACCGTACTGATGCAAATGCAAATATTGGTCAGTGTAACCGTCAGTATTTTACCCAGAATGGTAAAACTGTCGATTTACTCGGTCATTTGCATTGCGATGTTTTTAATCAAAATAAATTTCTGTTAAATGGTGTTGAACTGCGATTACGATTGGTTAGGAGTAAGGATGCTTTTTGTTTGATGGATTTTACAGATGATGATAAATTTACTATACGCATTAAGGAAGCTTCACTGATTGTGCGTCGAGTTAAAATAAGTCCAGGTGTTATACTAGCTCATGCTAATGCACTTACAAAAGCCACTGCTAAATACCCAATCAATCGTGTGGAGGTGAAGGCATTTACAATGCATAGAGGTATTCTTGGCGATACACTGGACAACGTTATTCTCGGTCAAATACCCAAAAGAATAATCATTGGATTTGTGGATAACAAGGCATTCAATGGAAATAGAAAGTTTAATTAATAAAATAAATTATTCAGGTAACTTCATGTGTTTAAATCATGGCATTCAAGGTATAAACTCCAGTCGCGATTGTGCTCTCAATCATGCATATGTGTTACGAAAGTGGTTACACTCTATAACTGAAGGTATAACACAAGATTCTGCACAGAAATTGAGTGATGCATTGTACGGTGTAAGAGGAGAAGCATTAAAATTACTCAGCAGCTATCTATCTGATAGGAAACAATGTGTAAAGATAAGTAACGGCAAGAGTGAGTACAAAAAAATTATGATAGGGGTTCCAAAAGGAACAATACTTGGCCCTCTATTTTTCATATTATACGTGAATGACCTACTAATAGATATGCAAAATGAAACAATATTATCTTACGCTGATGACACAGTTATCATCTCATGTGATAACTCGTGGACAGCTGCGCAAGAAAAATTAAATGAATATCTTCGTAAGGTGGCAATATGGCTAAACATAAATAAATTATCGTTCAATGTCAATAAAACCGTATATATTGCATATGGCAATTACTGTGATAGTGTGCCTAGCACCTTAAACATCAGAATTGGTGATAATGTAATAAATAAAGTAGACAGTTGTAAATATTTAGGTTTAATAATAGACTATAACATGAAGTGGGATAAACACATAAATTATATTATAAAAACGACAAGATATTTAATCTTTATTTTTGCGAAGCTAAAGAAATTTATGGATAGTAAAACGCTAATGTTACTATATTATACCTTCTTTCAAAGTATTACAAACTATGGCATCATTGCATGGAGTGGGGCTTATAACAATTACTTAAATTTAATTCAAGGAATACAAAAGAAAATACTTCGAATTATAAATAAAAACTGTTATAGAACCAACCTCTAAGCATAAGGCAAATGTTCGAACTAGAATGTATAGTATATCATAATAATGAATTAAGAGACAGATACATAAGAAGTACAAACAAGACACGAAACAAGAATCTACCACTGCCTAAAATTGATAAAACAGTAAACAAGAAAAGCAGTTATTTCGTGGCTGTGAGTGTATTTAACACGCTACCGAATGATCTCAAAGACTTAGCAATAAGTAAAATCTCTATGAAACGAAAATTAAAGAGGTTTATAGAAAAGAATTAACTTTTGGATCTTATATTTGTTATATTTTTTAATATTTTAATATTGTTAACTTGCTATAAAAAGGAAAAAGGGCATGATAGCGTTAAATGCGTTATCTTGCCTCTATATGGTAGTTTTAAGTATATTAGTATTAGTGATTAAGCCATATCCCTATGTACAGGCAACTGTGTTTGCCTCTATAGGATGCCTTTTAAAGGGCATATGTATATGGTGTTGAAATAAATAAATAAATAAATAAATAAATAATCATGGCATTATTTGTCAACCGGACACCCCCTGCTCTCCAGAATTGTTTAAACTTTTAAGAGTCAATCGAGGATTCAAATTTGTGTTTTTTTGTCTAGTTTTTGGAGCAGAGTGGCGTTTTTCGATTTTCAAAATGGCTGACACGATATGGCGGCTTAATACAACGGCTTGATGTAGGACTTTAGTTTCATTACAGAAATTATTCAAAATGAATGAGCGCATCAGGCTGAAAATGTTTATGCAAAAGTAATTAATGACATAAAATATGGATCAAGTCTAAAAATGATGAAATTCTAGATGGCGGATACAATATGTCAGCCGTATAGGCTCTGCAATTGAAAATAGAAGATAACCTTTTGACTGGCTCTAAATTTGATACTCAGGGGTTTTTGGGGTCGATAATTATAATTGTGATATTCAAATTACTAAATTCAAGATGGCGGGTCCAATATGGCATCCTTATAGTCCCTTGATATTCAAAATGGAGAATAAGCGTTCGACTGGCTCAAAATTTGATACACAGGGGCTTTTGGAGTTCATAATTACAATTCTAATGTCAAAATGTAAAATTTAAAATGGCGGACGGATATGGTGGATCCAACATGATGGCGTACAGGTCGTTGCCATACTAAATGAGCATATTGCATAGTCGCATATACAATAATTGATAATAATAGTATAAATTTTTCTTAATTCTTGAATAAGTTTATATCTATCAGAACTATTAGGATACTACTTTTCCATTAACGTTTTCCTCCCTTTTCAAATGAAAATTGTTTTTCTGACTTGAGTTGCATAATCGGATCTATTTTTGAATCTTCCATTGAAACATCTCTACAACAGTATTATTTTATTGGAATCGCGGCTACGGAAAAATTGGTGCTCGTGAGGTTTACAAATTGCCGAAATTTTGTCAGTCATATCCTTCTATTGTTTGGATTATTTGTTTTCAGAATAACTGAGACAATTTTCCATTCGTCGATGTCAACTATAAGTGATCACCTGCCGTCAATTCTTTTGAGGATAGTTGGTGAGTTCTTTCATTCGAGACCGTCAATTGTGAGTGAACATCTGCCGACAGTCCTTTTCAGGATAGTTGGTGAGTTATTTCATTCTACGTTGACAATCCAGTGTTCGCTTGCCGACAGTCCTTTTCAGGATAGTTGGTAAGTTCTTTCATTTGTGATTGTCAATTTGCAGGCGGTGTAGTTTCAGTAAATTTCCACAATTGCGTCCGAAACAATGCGTTCTTGCAGGTTCTTCTGGCACTCATTCTGTCTGTGTGTGTACAATTCATCAGAATGTAAAGTTGATGCTCGATGCTATAAATATCAAGAAGCTTACGGAACATTCTGCGAAATTACTAAAAGATCATAAAGACTGCTTGAAGCAAATAACGTGTGAAAATCCTAAAACGAATTGTTTACTAGGTGAATGTAATCTATGTTCGAACACAGTAGACTTGTCGCGATTCTTACATCAATTATTAGATAGTAAAGGCATCGATAAAGTCCAATACAGTACCTGGGTTACAACTGACAGGTCGACTCTACAAACTCAACTCTTTTCATCGCACAATTTCGTTGAAGAGTTATGCGATAGATTAACAACTCTAAAGCCTCATTCTTTTATTTCTAAGCAACAATCACAGTTTTTCAAAGAAAAGAAAAATAATTTATGCATCGGTGAGATACTAGCTGTCTTCGACTTTTATGAAAACTATAAATTTATTGTTCAAGATGCATCTCAGGCATTTCATTTTAATAATAAACAATGCACCCTTTTTCCTGCAGTATGCTACTATAAGGAAAACCAAGAATTGAAGCATAAGAGTATCATATTTTTATCAGATAGTTTACAGCATGATACAGCAGCTGTATATACTGTGCAGATGAAGTTAATTCCCCATTTAAAAAAAGAACTCTGTGCAAAGAAAATCATTTACTTTAGCGATGGTGCAAAGCAGCACTTTAAGAACAAATTTCAAATGATTAATTTGATACATCACGAGAGAGACTTTGGAATTGAGGCTGAGTGGCATATGCATGCAACTGCGCACGGTAAAGGCGCTTCAGACGGTATTGGAGCAACATTCAAAAGAGAAGCTTCGAGACAGAGTCTTTTACGTAAATCAACTGAGCCTATTTTATCACCGCTTCAGCTCTTTCAATGGCGTAATCAATCCATGAAAAATATGATATTATTCTTTTATAGTAAACAAGAGCATACAAAATCTCAGAGATTTTTAAACGCAAGGTTCAAAAAAGCTCCTGCAGTACCTCAAATATTAAAACATCATTGTTTTATCGTGGAAAAAGGAAAGATTCTGTTATCAAAGAGATACTCTAATGCTTCAGATGGATTAAATCTTATTTATAAAACATGAAACTTTACGAATGAGGGATGAACGCATCAGCTCATAATATTTCTCCAATATAAAAATCAGCGATGTTCCAATTTTCACACTGCTTCACGGACTTTAAGCGAACTCGCGACAGTAAGACCCATATAACCTCGATATTGCTATCTCGAATGAAATAACTCTAACACCGAATTTATGACTTAAAAAAAACGTCCCTGATAAGTGATTTCAAGACGTTTTCAGAATCGTTATGGAAATTACATTACTATTACTGACCATGTGTGCATACACCATGCCCCTTTTAATTTGCAAGGGCCTAATTTTGTAATATGGACATTAAAATAGAAATTGCCGAACTCACAAACCCCTCAGCATCAATTTTTGAGCCAGTCAAACGATTGTTCACCATTTTGTATTGCAAGGGCCTATGCGGCCGCCATATTGGATCCGCCATCATGTTGGATCCACCATATCCGTCTGCCATTTTAAATTTTACATTTTGACATCAGAATTGTAATTATGAACTCCAAAAACCCCTGTGTATCAAATTATGAGCCAGTCAAAAGGTTATCTTCTATTTTCAATTGCAGAGCCTATACGGCTGTCATATTGTATCCGCCATCTAGAATTTCATCATTTTTAGACTTGACCCATATTTTATGTCATTAATTACTTTTGCATAAACATTTTTAGCCTGATGCGCTCATTCATTTTGAATAATTTCTGTAATGAAACTAAAGTCCTACATCAAGCCGTTGTATTAAGCCGCCATATCGTGTCAGCCATTTTGAAAATCGAAAAACGCCACTCTGCTCCAAAAACTAGACGAAAAAACACAAATTTTGAATCCTCGATTAACTCTTAAAAGTTTAAACAATTCTGGAGAGCAGGGGGTGTCCGGTTGACAAATAATATATATATATATATATATATATATATATATATATATATATATATCATTTTGACATAAATTAATAGGGAGGGACTTTAACGACGTGCAACAGCACCCCTATAAGAGGAAGAAAAAGTTTTAAGAAAAATCAGTTTTTACATTTTAGCTCTTTACTTGAGAACTGCTGGACGAAATCGTTTAAAATTTTAGCAGCAAATAGCTTTTTTTATGGTTAATCACCAAATAAAATTTTGAAGCATTTGACTACATTGTTTTAGAGATATGAGGAATCAATAAAATTTTCAAAAAAAAATTGAAACCTTGATATCTTCTAAGAACCATAGGGGTTTGAAAGCTGCGCAATGAACTTAGCCAAGACACATAAAATATCTACTTTTTCCCAAAATGTCAAGTGCAATAAAGCCTTTTTACTTCCGTAATCGAGGCACAAAAAAAATCATTTTTTCGATTTTTTACTGAAAAAATAAGTAGTCAAATCACTTAAAACTTTAATGGGATATAGTTTGACACGTGGCCCATCGACATGAATTTTTTCGTGAGGTTATGATGTTTAGTTTCAAGGATATGAATTTAAAAAGAAAGTCACCTTTATCATTTTATCTGCCGAACAAAGCGGTCGATCCCGAGGACCAAACAGAGAAAAGTAATTTTATTCTCTTTCAAATGCATATTAGCTGAATTGTTTGTAACGATGGGATGATTGAAAAAAACGCAAAATAGTGTTTTTCAAAAATCAAAAATTGGCCATAAAAAATAGTTAGAAAAATAAAAATAAATGTTTTTCCCGAATTCAGAATCCAAAAATATACATGTCAAATTTTATTAATATTGACCGAGTAGTTCCAGAAATATTGTGGTATACACACATCCACACACACGACCATACGGACATTTTCTAAAAACACGTGATTTGAACTTCTAACACACCAAAAAGTATTTTCTAGAAGTTTTGACGAAACTCAAAATTTTACTATTACAAAGCTTCCTCTAGGAGGAAGCAAAATTTTTCTTAAAAAATTAAAAAAAAACATTTTTTTTTAATTAGGAATTTTTACTTAAAAAAACTCATTTTAGGGATTTCTAACCATCACTTTTTGAAAGAGCGACCTTTAAAACATGGGGTACAGTGGTTCAAACATTTATTTTTCGATCAAATTCATTGTACCGTGAATCTCTGAACTTTGGTGTCGAAAAGTGTCCGTTCAGGCGCTAATGGGTTAATATGGAAGTTGAGAGTTGTGTTCGATGCTTCTCATCGTAAGAAGGACGGACACTCGCCCAATGGTTTTTTGTTAACAGAACCTTCTTTGCAGAGTGACATCTCCTTGATCCTTTTAAATTGGCGTAGGTATCGTTTTGTATTTACGGCCCATATAATGAAGATGTTCCGGCAAATTCAGGTGAAATCAGAACATCAGGACTATCAGAGGATCGTCTGGTCACCCGACGAAACATGGGAACCAGTTGATTTTCGTCTAAATACGGTCACCTATGCGACCGCTTGTGCTCCTTATACTTAGCGATGTTTACTCTGTCTTAATTAGTTAAGGATGAAGTTCATTGGTTTCCACTTGTCGGTCGCAATTTGGAAAAGAGTCGAGCTTACCGAAATGTTAGCTTCTGCTGGAATTGAATTGGACAAGTGGGCTGCGAACCATCGGTAGCTGCTTTCAGATTCAGTACAGTAGGTTTCGGAGAAGCAAATCGGTGAAGATGAATCGGTTAAAGCTTTAGGCATTCACTGAGTTCCATCGCAGGATAATTTCAAGTTCAACGCTGTTAACATCGAGAACGTAGCTGCAGCATACACAAAAAGGTCCGTCGCCTCGAACATCGCTCGCTTATTCGACCCGTTAGGTTGGCTTGCTCCAGTCACAGTCATGGCAAAGATTTTGATGCAGGATATGTGGATTCTAAAGTGTGATTGGGATTCACCTAGGAGAGTTGGCTAACTCTTTGGTAGCAGGACCCGGCGTGGCAATCAATGACTCCAACAAAGTGGCCTCGGCCTGCTCACCCGGCTCGAGTTAATCACGCTCGCCTAAGATATGAGGAATCCGAGATTCTGACTCGATTCTCGTCTTTGACTAGGCTTATTCGGATTGTAGCGTTTTGCAGACGTGCTCTAAATCGAATTCGGAAAAGAGGAACACCGGTAGAAAGCGCTTTACATCCCTTTCTGTCCACTGCTGAGCTTTCTGCAGAACGGGTGGCAGTCATTCATCTGAATCAAGCAGGGGCGTTCACCGAAGAGATTAAGTTGTTGAGATCGGAAAAGAGACTGCCGAAGGGCAATCGGCTCAGTTTAAACCCGTTTTTGGGCTAGGAAGATGGCCTCTTGCACGTAGAAGGTCGATTGGCTCACTCCAATCTCTCTTTCGATCGATAACACCCTCCGATATTGCCGCAGAATTCTGCTCTTAGCTTGTTGTTTGTCCGACACGCTCACTATCAGTGCCTATACAGCGGTCCAATTTTGACATCGAGAATTCTAATGCCTTAGGTTTGGATTTTGGGTAGAAATCGGATTGTAAAATCGAAGATTCGTGCATGCGTGCCCTGTCAGCGAGTTAAGCCTCACTTGGCTCAACAACTTATGGGTGAACTTCCTGCTGATAGAGTGACAAGTAGTAGGGCTTTCTCTCATTCCGGACTCGACTACGCAGGTCCCTTCCAAATTCGAATTTCAAAGGGTCGTGGAAAGCGTTCCTTCAAGGGTTACATCGCGTTATTCGTATGCTTCACTACGCGTGTTATCCATTTGAAGCTTGTTGGTGACCTAACTTCAGCGTCGTTTATCTGTGCGTATCGTAGGTTTGTGGGACGTCGAGGCATTTGCCAAAATCTTTACAGTGACAACAGCACCAACTTCCAAGGAGCAGATAAAGAGCTAAGGAGTATGTTCCAGCGTTCCTCAGACTTCTAGAAAAAGATTGGCGCTGACATTGCCGATGATGGAACCAACTAGACATTCATTCCCCTTAGTGCACCTCATTATGGTGGTTTGTGGAAAGCAGGTGTTAAGTCGGTGAATCATCACTTGAAAAGAGTTGTTAGCGAGCACACTCTCACCTTCAAGGAGTTTTCCATAGTCCTGGTAGAGATCGAGGCCTGTCTCAACTCTCGTCCACTAGGTGCCTTAAGTGCTGACGTCAACGATCTACGGGCGCTCACTCCTTCTTATTTTCTCAATGAAGGAATCTCGGTGTTACTTCCGGAAGCTGATTGTCCAAAGTTGCCAGAGAATCATTTGTCCAGATTCCAGCTGCTTCAGCGCATTCGCAACAACTTCTGGAAGTGTTGGTCCACTGAGTATCTGCTTCACTTACAAAAGCGAGAGAAGTGGAGAGATCCTAGCGAGAACTTTGCGGTAGGCTAGCGTCTTAGTCAAGGATGATCGGTATCCTTCATCAAAATGGCCATTGGGCAGGGTCGTTGAGGTGCATCCTGGCCCAGATGGTTTGGTGCGAGTCGTTACCATCA
Source organism: Nasonia oneida (assembly GCA_037356405.1). Classification (NCBI taxonomy): domain Eukaryota; kingdom Metazoa; phylum Arthropoda; class Insecta; order Hymenoptera; family Pteromalidae; genus Nasonia; species Nasonia oneida. Next base: position 122,781 of record JAZHPH010000255.1, on the reverse strand, counting down.
AGACAGCTACCTCTTTTTTCCGACAACATGTTGTTCGGCTCTGCCCTCTTACTTTAGACAAGAAGATAAAATAAGGGCTCTGTGAACGTTCTTAGGGTCTGATTTGTCTGTCGGACGAAGGCGAGCGGAATGTTCGGATTATGTTAGCGGTAAGTAGAATTTTAATTTTCGCCGTAGCGCAGCGCAGCGCAGCCTCTCTTGTTTTCCTGCGGGCTCTGGCGCGCGCAAGTAGGTGCAGTTCAGTTTTTGACAGCTCCTCCCGAGAAACCGTTTGATCTACTCATCAATTTGCGATTTTTGCGTTCTCCTGCGATTTTTGTACTTGGTGTATCGTGTATAGCAGGTCTTCACGAACGTCCTATTCAGGACGGTTGACCTTTTAATTTGTAGCGTGCGTCGCGTTGTGTGTGCGAGTGGTTCAAACGGCGTGCAGTGTGTGTGTGTTTCTCCGAGTGTTGGGATGACAGTCACGTGCGAGCTTCCTCGACGTGCTGCCTCCACCCAGCAATCGTCGCTGAAAAGGTCTTCCCGTGGTCTAAGGTAGGTTTCTTCGAGATATCGAGGCGTCCTGCGACCAAGGAAGGTGCATCCCACCCACATGCAACCAGGGCTTCTCGCCGTGCCGTCCATGTTCGTTGCGATAAATGTAAGAGAGCTCTCCAGCGTGCGCAAAGGTACCTCGCGGCGATAGCGTTAATTTAAGTGCGTTTTTCTCTCTGTTTTGCCTATATTTAAGTCTCTTTTATTGTATCAGCGTAACCTATAAATAGTTCTCTTGCCCTGGCTTTTTTCTCTAATTCGTGAGTTTTTACGCGGAGGCAAATCGTCTTTTTCCCGCGAAATCTGTGTTATATTGATTTGAATTCCCAACCTTCCCTCACTCATTCCACCATTTTAATTAAGTATATAAATATAAAAACATAATTATTGGAAACTTAATAAGTTCAATATACATATGTCACGAACACAAAACTTTAAAAAAACGATTATATCTGCAGGAGTAATTATTTGTAGCATCCCTTTTATGTAAATCGAATCTGCAGATAACATTTTGTGATATGCATAAATACATAAATAGTGATTTCGTATTCACAAATATATATACATATATATACAGGGTGACCCAATTTAAACGGGCACCGCTCATAACTCGTCAGGGACAGCCACAATCGAAAAAATGGTAGAGACCAAAGTTGTAGGATATCGAAGGGGCAACCCGATGGTGACCTTGGATTTGACTTTGAACGCGTTTTTCAAGGTCATTTGAAGGTCAACTTTGGTTTTTTAAATAGGAACCCCATTCTTTTATTGCGGGAATGGAAAGAGCGGTAAATTTTACGTTCAGAATGGTATGTTCGGTTGCGGCACTGAAGGTCATCTCAATGTCCTGCAGCCAGAATGAAACCCCGCCTACGTAATTCCTCTAGCAACGCCAAATTAATACAAAATTTATTTTGTATATATACATATATATATACAAAATAAATAAGGTAAACAACAGTGAGAACGTCAAACTTAGTATAAAATAAAAACTCCAACAAATAGATGTTCAACTGACGACGTTTCGTTGGTGTGGTTTCAACCTCTTCAGATCTTTATTAACAAAGCAAACAAATATACATGGATAAATTAAAAAGAAAATTACAATAAAATACAGCCATAAAAATTAAATAAATGTGTCCAATTTTTACAAATGTCACATATTAAGTTACTTTATTGAAAGGAAAAAATTCCTTGAGTCAGTCACAGTCATTAGCTAGTCATTATACATTTGTGCCGTGTATTAATGACATATCAGTTAAGTGTCACCAACACATACAAGTCACGCACTAACACAGCATAGATAACAGTGTGGTGCAAGATGTTAACGAAAACGGGTAATGACCGAACTGTAATTATCGACAAATTGTATAGGGGGTTAACTTATACATTTCTTTATGTTATGAATTGCTTATACAATTTTTAATGCAATATAGATAATCTGTGGGAAGTTGCCGCTAACGACCTCCCAAAATAAAAACCCTAGAATATCTGCGCCGCGGATGCGTCAAGACACCGTGCAGTTCAGCGATTGTTAAATTGAGTTTTATTAACTTTTTGCAATTAATATTGCATTTTATGGATTTTTAGCGACGGTGCAATTAGATTCAAGCAGGGTGCAGTTTTTTTAGATTGTAAGAAGTACCGAATATTAGGTATCTGAAGAGATATCGACGTTATAAGATGCGCGATCTTTACCTATTTTTTATTCATAAACTACGGGGTGGTATTTATATAATTAACATTTTTGAGAAGTGCTATTAAAAATACATCTATGCGTATTTATATATATATATATATATATCCCAAATTGGTAGGCTAGGGTAGAGTAGGTGGCGCAGACGCATGCGTGAGAGCGTGGTTACTAGGCGCGGCTAGGAACTTTACAGCGGTGCGAGACTAGGCGCGCGCAACTGACGCGGTCGAGTCGAGATAGAGTCAAGAAGCAGAGAGCGCGCAACAGCCATCTTGAGCTGGCGCGGAATTCAAATAATTAAAACGAAAGATCAACATTTTAAGAGTTCTACAATAATAATCATCATTAATTATTAACATAGATTCAAGATCACGCTTGTTTAACCTTTTTCGCAAATAAATAATTTTTTTTTAATTATTTTATTAAGAGAAGTTAACTCCTTAGGAAGTAACAATTGTTGATTTAGGGTTTTGTTAATTAAACTTTTTGTATATTTAAGAACAATGTTAAAATTTCCCTTTGTTTTTGGAATAATACTTCATTATTAATTCGGTTTTCTTTGATCAAGAGGTATTTAATTATTTTGAGGATAAGCATATTAATAGTTGTTTAGAATTCCAGTTTTGTTTTTTTTATCGTGTTTATCTAATTTTTTTTATGTTTAACAAAATTAAATAAAAACGAGTGACGCTTCATATACAATTACGTAAAAACTTTGAAATTTTTGTTAAATTATTGCAACACACTTAATTTCTTTTCTCGCTAATTTTTACGTCATATGCCAAAATTTGATTATTTAACTCAATCTGCCCAATCAAGATTTACATTCATTTATAAATAAACAATTAAATGTCATCAATAATTTTTGGAATTTTAGGAATTTTAACTTCTATTAGGCTAATTGGTAACGTTTAAGTACTGGTTTTCGGCTTTGAATTTAACTATTAAGATACAGCTATCTGATTTTCATTTTAGTATAAAAATCAAACAAGTTCTTTTTAGGATAAAGGTTATGATAATTTGAAAGGTTTTAGGTTAAGTTTACTTTTGAAACTTTCATTCCGATTTGCGTGAATTTTTATCGAAACATTATTTTTACCCCTCTACGAGTATTATATATATCACCCTATAAACCCCTTTTGCGACATACGAAACCTTAGTAATATTGTTTATTGTTTTGGTTCATACATTTTGTATGCTTCCAAGACACAAATCTTAAATTTTTCTCTTCGAATTTAAAAGTGAAACTTTTTGAAATTAAGTGATATCGGCGACGAGTAAGGGTGGTGACATAAGTTAGGCAAAATTCTACAATTAATTAAAAATAAATTGGGTAAGAAGAAGAAAATCAAAGTAACTGAAAGCATATTAAATAACTCAAAGTATCATAAGAGTGCAAGAGAATCAATCGACGATACGAGTGATTATCTAGATTATCTAGAAGGCACACAGTAGTTATTCGAGATGACGGGGAACGCCTCAAACAATGATGATTCAGCCAATGGAGGAGCACCAGATGCGAGAATGCTATATGCGAGAATGCGAGAGCACCATGGCAAACAGCTTTGCACTCATGAATTGCATAAGCGACATTCCAAGTTTTGATGGGAAAAAGAATCTTCGAGACTATATACAAGATTTGAGGAACGCCAGCGAGTTAGTCAGTGACCCGATTAAGCCGCAATTCTTACAACATGCTCTACATAAAATAACGGGCTCAACGAAGAAAAGTTTAAACAATAGAACGATAAAAAGTGTAGAAGATTTGATACAATATTTAATGCAAAGATTTGGACCCGGAAGAAATTTCAATTGCTATAATAATAAGATAAAGAACGTGAGAATGAGAAAACAAGGCGACACAGTAGGCGATTTTTATGATGAAATAAACATGCTCTTGAGCAGTGCTAAGAATGCTATGAAGGAAGAAAAAGGAGAATAATTCAAAAATGAAATGATGGCACCATTGGAAACTTTAGCAGTGAACATATTTATTAAAGGTTTACCTGCAAATTTGGCTGAGCGAGTAGATTACAGTAAACCCAATGATTTGCGAGAAGCTTATGAAGAAGCAGTGCGACTAGAAACCAGCATGGAAGCTAAAATAATCCCAGATTCGAGACCATACAGAAATAGAGGCCAATATTACAATAATCGAGACAATTATAATGGGCCGCAAAATGGTGACAATTATCATAATTATGGAGGATACCGACGTGAGAATCGCTATCAAAATAATCAACAAAATAATTCAGATTACGTGGGGTATGTAAATGATAGAACGTACAATGGAGAGCAACAAAATGAACCTCAAAATTATCACCCACAAAATAATTATCAGAACCCACAAAACAATTATCGAGGCAATAACTATCGAGGAAGAGGGTATCAAAATAATTATGGCAACCAAGGTGGACGAGGAGGTTACCATCGTAACTATAATAATGGGCAGCAACATCGTAACAATTGGGAGGCTTGGAATAGCAATGGAAACAGGGGAAATCAGCAAATATTTGATCACGAGACTGGAAGATACTATGACGCACCACCGTATTCTGACAGGAGAAATGACACTAACTGACGCAATAATCACCAGCAACATAATGATCAGGCCCAAAGAGGTAATTTAAACTACCAAGAGGCTCGCCACGACCCCAGGATGGCGAGCCAAAACCAAGGTTACCCGAGCCAAAACCAAGGTTATCCGAGACAGAACCCAATGTAACCAATGCAGAATCAAGGTACAAATCAAGTCCAAAACCAACAGATGCCCGGAAACACGGATAAACAGCATTATCAACAACAGCTACAGGCATACAACAAGAACAAAAATGCGAACCCAACGAATCCAAGCAACAGTCAGCCGAAACCACCAGTAATGGCAATTACGTCGAGGCCAGAGAGGTATCAAGAATGTGGTCCACAAACTGTCAAAGGCCTCAAAATATTAATTGGGAGGACGACAAAGCCACAGCAGTAAGAATAAGAATACCAGTTGGAACCACTAAACCATGGGGGGAATTCATGATTGACAACGGAGCCACAGTAAATTTAATTAAAGCAAGTGTATCGAATAATCGAAGACTATTTAAATAGATTCTTACTACCAGGTGACAGACTACCATATACTGATACGATTCAACACCGCATTCATTTAGAGAACGATGTACCTATAAACACAAAGCAATATAGACACCCGCCACAGCATAAGCAAGTTGTGAGAGACAGTGTAGCCAAAAAACTAAGAGACAAAATCATAAGAGAATCCAATACACCTTGCAGTGCCAAAGAAACCCGATAGCCATAAAATCCAAGATGGCGGATGGTAATTGATTTTAGAGAATTGAACAAGAAAACAATCAGAGACGCATATCCATTACCGAATATCGCAGATATCATGGACCAATTGGGAGGTGCAACGTACTCTTCCATCTTCGACTTAGCAAGCGGCTTTCAACCAATAACAATGGCACCCAAAGACTGCTATAAAACAGCTTTCACAACAATCAATGGACATTACGAGTATACCAGAATGCCAGAAGGTTTGAAAAAGACTTTCCAAAGACTAATAGAAAAAGCACTTAGAGGACTTCAGAACATTGAAATGCTTGTGTATTTAGATGACATCATTGTTTATAGCAAAGATCTACAAGAGCACGAAAGTAGAATCAGAAATTTAATGCAAAGACTAAGGGAAGCAAAATTGGTTCTGCAACCAGATAAAATTGAATTCTTCAGAAAAGAAGTGGGCTTCTTAGGACACATCAGTGCAAGAGGCGTGGAACCAAATCCAGAGAAAGTTGTAGCCATCGCTAAATTAGCCACACCCAAAAGCGCAAAGAATGTAAGGGAAGTACTTGGAATGTATGGCTATTATCGAAAGTACATTAAAGATTTTGCCAAAACTGCAAAATCGCTGAATGATCTATTGAAAAAGAATGTTAAGTTTGAGTGGACCGAAAAATGCGAAGAGAGCTTTGAAAAATTAAAACAGTGCCTCATGGAGGAACCCATTACCCATACAATTCCCTGACTTTAACAAAGAATTCACTCTGACGACTGATGCATCGGATTACGCAATTGGAGCCGTTCTAAGCCAAGAGAAAGATGGATTCGACCACCCCGTACAATATCTATCGAGAGCATTAAACAAAGCGGAAAGAAACTACTCCACTACAAATAAGGAGTGTTTAGCTGTATTATATGGGCTACATCAATTCAGACCATATTTATTATGTCGCAAATTTACCTTGGTCAGTGATCACGAACCATTAAATTGGATGCACACTAGAAAGGACCCTGGACAAAGATTAATGAGGTGGATGTTTAGATTCATCGGGTACAAGTACACTTTTAAATACAAGCCAGGCAAACTGAACAAGAATGCTGATGCCTTATCGAGAAATCCTCCAGAAATGACCGAAATGAAATAAATGAAAATCTGCCAAAAATAAAGGTCATGATTATAGATGAAAAGACAAAGCTGAACGGGAACAAAACCAAAAGTAATGCTTCAACAGATGGAACAACCTTTCGAAACAGAGCTCACTCAGCATCTGAAAGAACTACGGCACCAAGAGGAAGACGGAGACCAGTAGGAACGAAAACAAACAAGAATGCACCAAAATTGGATCACAGCGTAATTGCACAAAGGACGCGAGGGAGAACAGCAAAGGTAGAAAGTCCAATAGCCACCTACATCAAACAAGGAGCAATACGAAAAGTGCCCAAGACAGTGAAGTCTGCCAAAATAAATAAGCCCATGGACAAACCTTTGTTGAAAGTGACCAAACCTACATCAGAGACCATTGCAACTAGCGAAGAAGAAAGCAGCAAGGATACCCAAATTGATACCGATTCTGAGGCATCCGCCAATAGAAAACTCTCTCCATTACGCAGATCATGGCTATCATTATTACCATTAGCTGCCGACCCTAGGAACAGTGGATTAAGAATTGATGATTACCAATCAGAAGACTCCGACTCAGATGGAGACACGTCATCGAGTGACAAAATAGGACAATCAGTAATATCGAAGTGCTAGTGAGTGCAGAAGAACCTTCAAACACAGAACCAAACACCGATGATGACTCCGTAAGAGAAAGTTCAATAAGGACCACTTTAAGCAAGGAAAAAGTGGAAGAAGCAAGCAAGAAGTTTGAGGAAAGTCTAAAGAGATATCAAGAAAAGAGCACAATGCCAGAGAAAGACGAAGTGGATTCAGAGCACGAGTCGGTTACCGATTTACCATTGTGTATCTCAGAAGGAGAAGAAATCACTGAACAAATGCGTTTTAGAATGCACGAACTCAGCCCGCATTATGGTACTGAACATATAGACCAAGTCCTAGGAGAAAATGTAAAAGAGTTAATAAATCGTACACAGGCAAAACTGCAAAAGAGAATGGACAATGATAGTGACTCTCTCTCAGATCATGAATTAGACTTGAGTAGCGATCTTATAATTATACCGGGAGAAGCCAGAATATCTGATACCTCCAAAATAAAAGGTTCTCAACCTATAGCAAACAGCATCAAACGCACCAAGAAAGAAGAGAACAAAAGTATCCTAACAGAAATCTAAGACAATGAACAATCAGAAGTGAATATTAGGTATTCGAAACCGCCCGAACCAATAATGCCTTTCCCTTGGCCCATCAAGGAAGAATTGTTACCCGTCAACAAAAGATATGGCACAACAACAACAAGTTTCAGGACAAATTATGGATCGACAGTTGGAAAGAGCGTGGATTGTGTACCAATAAAAGATAATGTGAAAACTGTAAGAGAGTGCCTGACCTATAAAAGGGATAACATAGTTCATTTCATATCAAAAGACTGTGAATGCAACAGCTCAATATCAAAATTACTAAAGGAAATCGGAGCGACAGAACCATACAATCTGAAAAGCAAGAAACCGAAAATTGGTCAAATACTGGTCACACCCTACAAGAAATACAATGTATTTTCTGTGGTGTTAAAAGAAAAATACTTCAACACCATAAGAATTGAAGATTTAAATAACGCACTGATAAACCTTAAACAGATAATGGCCAACAGAGATATAAGAAGTTTCAGACCTTACCGATGATTTGGAGCCTGGTCTAATTAGTGAAATGCTCATGAGAATTTTCTCCAATTCGACAATCAAAATTATGATCTGCTACGGAAAAGTCCAGCTACCCAGGGAAAACGAGAGAAAGCAGATCATAGCAAATTTACACGACAGTCTAACAGGTGGACACAAAGGTATAAATTAAACGTACCAGAAAATAAGAGAAAGATATTATTGGCCCGGAATGAGGAATAACATTTTAAACTACATCAGAAGGTGCGAAAGCTGCCAGGAGAAGAAGATAGAACGATTCAAAACAAGAGAACCCATGCTAATCACCGATACTCCTATTGAAGCATTCGACAAAGTATCAATAGACACAGTGGGCAAACTCAGAATGACGCCCAGCGGGAATTGCCATTTGCTAACAATGCAATGTAATTTGACCAAATATCTCATTGTAATACCTATTACAAATTTGAACGCCACTATAATAGCAGACGCATTAGCCAGACACCTTATTTGTCAGTTCGGAGCACCTAGAGTAAGTTTATCCGATCAAGGGACCAGTTTCCTATCTAACATAGTTCATTGCATGCTAAACTTATTCAAAATAAATCGCTTGACCACTTCTGGCTATAGACCCCAAACCAATGGCTCTCTCGAAATAAGCCATGCGCCCCTCGTCGAGTTTATCAGAATTTATTCTGAAAAATACGCTGATTGGGACAAATTTTCACCCTTCGCGACATTTACGTACAATACTAGCGTACACTCAGCAACTAACTTCACCCCTTTCGAATTAGTCTGTATGGGATAAGACTACATTAAGGTTCAAAAATAAACTGTGAAATCATTGTTGATCAGATATTATGACTTTACTGAAATCTCCTAGCGATTAGGTAGTGACCTTCTCTCACAAGTTGTCGCCGAGAACTGACGCTCTACTCATTAAACGCCGACGAAAACTCGGGCCCGCTAAAACAAAGACGCTTTCCCGAGGACTACCGAAGGGACTCGAAGCAGTGCGCGCGCTCCTCTATATCTATAGCTATACACACGCAGTCATGTGCCCACGCGAACGTCTCCCGTCACTCGACTCTCTGGCCTGGCAGTCACAGATCGACCCTTTAGCCTCTCCGCACTGAAAGTGACTCTCAAAATCCGCGGAGTAAAACTCCTAGAGGGGGTCGTAGCAGTCTAGGAATGATTATAAAATCACACCTAACCGTATTGGCCTGAAGCCACGAATCGCCTTGTCGATTCGCGCATATGGGAGCCAAATGACGGAGAAACGTTCACTAAAACTACTAATAGGTAGAATATATGATTAATAAAGAATAAATACGCCGCACTTGCTATTATCCCTAGTAGCCCTCGGTTACGTCCGGAACATAGTCTATGGTAGAATAGCCCGTTTCCCCATAAAAATACCCTCTGATGAAAAGTTAAGAACCTATAACACGTACATTAGAGATCTTATATTGCGACTCGATAAAATGAAAATCTTATGATGAGTTCATGCAGATACATGCACCATTGGAGTCATACAAGGCCGTCTACAACAGCTGTTTAACGCGAATCGAAGAGACAAAATGCAAACATGCATTAGAACTAGATCTTATAAAGTTAAAAGACCAAACTTTGAAAGACGTAAAAAAGCAAATAAATGAAACCATCAAAACAACGATACACCAATCGTATCCAGCAGTGAGAAACCCCAGAAGCATTTGAGTGAAAAGAATAGCACCTCTAGGAATAATAGGCTCAGTAAGCAAAAGCTTATTCGGTCTAGTCACCACTGACGGCGTAGACAATATCAACAAGGACATAGACACGTTATTTCAGGACCAGACGAAAATCGTGCAGAAAATGGACCAAAATGCGCATATAGTCTCAGCGCAATTTGAAGAACTATATAACATAACCAAAAATCACCAGAAAGTGCTCCAAGGATTCAAAGCAAGCATGACCAAAACAATAAACAAAATGTTAAAAGAAGACGATGAACTAAAACATCTAGTACAAATAACAGTATATATACGTGAGACGCCTGGAATCCACACTGAACCACTTAATAAAAAAAACGAGAAGGTTTTGAAAGTACTCAGTGTTCCCGACGTACGGGCGCGGATCGAAGTGAGAGCAAAGATCGGCGGACAAGTGTTCCAGCGCGACATGCAAAATGTCGCGTAGGTCTCGTGGTATGTGTGGCCACTTGAATACTTGAGTATTTTTCTCTCCCTCGGGTGGATACACCCGGTAATTGGAGGGACCGCGGGGCGAGGAAAAGCCGAGATTTTCCTACGCGGACGTGATTAGGCTAAAACAAGCGAAGCTTGTTGGGAGCATGTTGTCCGGATCGACTGCCATAAAGTGAAAGCATGGAGTCGTTGTTCTGCGCTTCGGTCGGAGCGGGCGTGCGGATAGGAGTTTCAGTTATTGTTAGATTTATGGTTGACAACGAGTTGGCGTGCGTTTAGGCTAAGATATTTTTTTATGTATGCGCTCTGTTCCTGGCGTAGGTTTTTCTCTCAAGAGTTTTTTCCTGCGTCGCGGGCGAAAGCCTGAGTGAATACGGGAACAGAGCAGGGACGAAATGTGAAGACGGCTACGACTGCGGAGCACGTGCGCATTCGGGAAGAGAGGGTCTTTGTTCGCGGCGCGGTGTTTACGGCCCAGCGCTGCGCATGGCGCAGGGTCAGGTTCCAAGCGGCAAGACCGCGCGCGTCACCGTGTTTACTCAGCGCCGGGCGCGGAGTCGGGTTCGATTCATTATAGCTTTTCGCGGAGAGAAAATTTCGAGATTTATATGCATCGACATCTGGCGATTCAAACCGGCGGACGAGACCCGGGAAGGGGAATTCGAGTTTTGGGGACTTTGCGGGGCCGAGCGTCGCCCTGTGTGCTCTGCGGGGTCAGTCTGAATCGCGATACGGAGCTGAGAGCTTCGTCTTGTAGTTTTTGTAAAAATATAGTTTTTGCATTTTCTAATTAAATACTTACGAGTTTTTATTTTAGTTTGCGTTTTAATTGTATAAGTCTTTATCCCTTTATTATTTTCAGTCTAATCGATTTTAGCTTGATTTCATTTTTTTATAGTTTAAATAAATTTAGTCATTTTTTATTAGAGGCGCGAACTCCGAGCGCGTTACTGCTCCGGTGAGCAGCCACATTTTATATCTGAAAGAACGAAAGATCCACCCGGAACTTATAAAAACAAGCATGCTACATCAAATTATGACGGACGTAAAGAGAACCAGCGAAAACCTGGACTTTGCTATACCCACAGAGCATTTAAGAATAGAAGAAATAATCAAAATATCAGAAATTGACGCGATTCACCAAGACGGAAGGACCATTGCCGTAATACATGTACCACTTGTGGACAGAGAACCATATCAAATTTACGGACTACATCCGGTGGCAGTACTACAAAATGATCAAAACCAAACAACAGAAATAGTCTTCGTGAAACCATCGCATAAATATATATCAATAAATTCCAATCAAGAAAGATACGTTAAGATTGATGTGGAACCCACAATTAAATGCACAAAGACACACTATGCCCTCATTTGTCCAATACTTGGTCCATTTGAGAGCACATCTACATCAAAGGACTGCGAAGTAGCAATGCTATTAAACCCCAACACAGAAACGCTAAAATCCTGTGACATAAGATATGTAACCAGTGCAAAAACCCAATTGAAATATTTAGAAAATGCTCAATCCTGGTTATATTCAGCTGTCAAACCAAAACAAATGCGAATTTCGTGCACAAATCAAAGAGACACAAAAATAAATTTGGAGAAGGTCGGAATAATACGACTCTCACCAACATGCGTCGGGAAAACCACCGACAGCATGATATTTGGACAGGAAACCAAATCGAGTCGAACTACATATTTGTATAAACCCGAAATTGATCTAAAAATACATGACATGTACCCCATTCTCAACGAAAAAGACCAGAATTCTAGTCACGATGCACCCCAAAGCATTGAGATAATTGGACCTAAATCTGACTTTAACCAAGCCAAACCTTTAAAACAAATGATAGAAAAATTAAGTGAATTAAAATAACATAAATGACGCGAATATAAAACAAATACCCTCCTGTATAGCGGTCTAACCTTCCAAATGGTGGGAATGAAATGCGGAATGATGATACCCTGCCCAAAATTAAATAAACAAACATATAAAATACCTCAAACTAACGAACCCAATTGCGATAACCCCATAATCGAAACAAACCTAACAGAGACCCCTAGTACTTCTAAAACGAAATGCAATAAATTAAGTAAATCCAAATCATTCATAATAGAAACCCAATTTAAAAATGAAGCGGAATGCGATTATTAACACACCCCTGCATACGAACCAAGCTTTAACAGTACATCCCCTAATACAAAAAAAATCTATATTTACAGAAAGTAGCCAGATGACCACGGCAGCTACAAGCGTATCAATATTCTGCGACATGCAGGTGCCAGTCAGGACCGTTGTGCGAGAATTTTAACAAGTGGGGAAACCACGGTGTATTTTTACCGAAAAACACAGAACAGACCCCGGAAGCAAAAAGATTACTATAACTTGCGATACAGTAATGGAGGCTATACGAGCAAATGATTTAAAGACCATACTCATAAGACAAAACAAGTTCAGAAGACTGGCTAGAACAGTACCAACACTAATAAGAAGGTCGCTACCGAATGAGAACATTCCTACTCCAGCAAATAGAAATCCTTCGGTCCAACGCGAAGTACGAGTCGTGAACAACACGCAAAGAAATGAGTAAAGATAGGTTATTTTGCATTTTAGCCTGGCAAGGCATCGATAAAGAAAAGGATGAGGCCTTTTCCCAGCACTTTGCGGAGTTTGGAAAGATGGTATATTATGAGACCATACGAGACAAAAAGGGACGTTTGTCATACGACGTATGTCATACGGTTACGTTCAATATTTTGAGGAATCCGACGCAGAGAGGAAGAAAGAATAGTGACCCAACGTACAAAGCAACATTTGCCGAACCTAGAAAGAAGAACTAGAGCAAAAATGGTATAGATGCAAAATTCCACCCGTATTGCAAGAGGGATATCGACGTGAGCCTGTATGAATTCCATGACCAAATTTGTAAGAAACAAGCCAAATGGACCAATTGCCAGAACCCTATGGCACCTTCCTCAGCCGGAACAGCAACACTTCAACATGTCCCCATGCTAACCATAATCAGAAAGGAGGCTAAGGCGGAAGTAATTCAACAAGAAGTACCAACATTAAACAACATCGCAAAGCCAGAGTTACCAAACATACCAACACCAAGTAACACCATAGAAGTCGGACCGGAACGAGACCACACCATAGATCAAGAAAAAAGTTTAATCTTTGAACTAAAAATGTCTTGGAAAAAATGGATGTAGATGATAAATCTAAAGAATAAATAAAGGAAAACCCCATCGTAATAAAAAACAGTCGTTCATTTATCACACATCTAACTAACAACCTAACCACATACACACACAATACAAGCACTAAACAGACACAACAAATAGAGAGGGGAACATTAATGATGACAATATGTGAGTCATAAATGACCATATTAACTGAAATGTCCCCGTTAATTCTATCAACAAAGGTTTAAAAAGCTGAAACCTGACTCACACAACTCACAGAAACACAAAATGTTTTATCTCCACATACTTGGACGTAGTCCACTCCTGCATAGTTGAACCATATGCAACAATATCCTTTAAATCAAGTTAAAACCTAACTCACATAATCGACCAAAACACTGAATGTTTATTCACCACATACGTGTATGTAACACTTTTATTTTCCCTTATTCGACTCACACATTCAGATATAGAATATTGTTGTTTCTTGATAAGTCATGGACAGCAGTAGCCTGTAGGTAAAGCCATAGACAGCAGTAACATGTGGGTTAACACCGTCTTTAGGTCAAGCCCACAAACAAAAATCCCTTGCTCAAAACACATGCGCTTTTGATTTGAGGAGAAAATTTTTTTTTGGGTGAATAAGGCCCATTTTCTCTTGCTGTTAGTGGACCTGTTCTGCTACGTCTCTTGAATTTATTTTCTTTCTCATCGCTCAACCTCAAATCCACACACACACACACACACACGAATTAAAGATAAATGATGACCAGCGTTGAATGATGAAAACAAAATAGACATCTAGGACATCACGGGCATGGGAGATTCCAAAGTCCTCATAAAATTCAAAGGACAACGAGAAGACGCCATGAATGGGTTCATGACACATGGACCATGCCTGATCACCTTCATACCAACGGCGACACCACATATGTAGATAGCAAACGTCGAATATGCAAAAGAAGAGGATAAGAACAAGGCGATTAAATCATACACAAAATCAAAGTCACAAAGTATCATGAAAAAAATGGGCTATATAGAAGGCGAAGGCCTAGGCAAAAATCTACAAGGTAGAATGGACCCAGTGAAAGCTGCTACCCCCCTAGATTATTACTTGGACCACGACGACATAAATTTTGTCAATGAACAGGAACAAGGACCACAAGCCATCATGGAAGAACCAGGAGAGGTAATGAGGGTCAACAAAATAAATAACAGCAAACTTAAAGCAATTTGGACCATGCGAAGTAGAGTTTATACGGACCAACAAGACCGCACCAAACTAGTAGTGAGATACCAGATCCCTTTGTAAAACAAGAAGGCAGTGGATTATGCAATAGCACCAATCAAAAAACAACAGAACAACCACTACCAGATATCCCTACACAAACAACACCAGCAGCAGCAATAAACATACCACTGGTTCTTCCGCTATTACCACTGTTACCATCAGCACTTCGACCACCGTTATTCGCGACGCCATTAACAACACCATTACCAGTACGACCGCAAAAATCGCCAAGCGTGCTGCACAAGAAGCAAGAACCCAACACACCACTCAGGAAGTATCTAGCCTTCGTGCAGTACTTTGACAAGGAGGATGCCAAGAAAGCAATAGATCATTGCAGTGAAAAATTCAAACAAAGATGGGCACCACCACGGCACCTCAAAAAGGACGAGACACAATACAGGAAAAGACAGTGTCTGCGGCAAAATGAGCGATTATAGAAACAAAGAGGACCACGAGTTCGTATGTAAGATACAAAATGGAGAAGTATTAAAAGACCATAAAGAGTGTAGCAAGTACATACAAAACCAACACATGGATGCTCACAAAGAACACTGTACAGGGATCCAAGAAGACCCAAAAGAAGAAAATATGTCCACAGAAGACGACCAAATAAGCAGGGACCAGTCGACATCACCTGATGTAATCATAATGGAAGAAATAGACCTAGAAGAACTACCACAAGGACATGACGAAATAAATCCACTAGGAGCAACAATGGACAATAATCCAGTCAGCGGTCCAGAACAGATACTATGGCTAAAGGAAAATGACGAACAAATCAACGAGGAGGAAGAAGACAAAATGAGTCTTTACAGTTACGCGCGATTATCGCAATAAATTTTGTTTTTTTCTTTACTTCTTCTCTCTCTTTATACAATTTTTTCTATTATATTCTCTTTGTACATGGCACCAAAAAACTAGGGAGACCCAAAGAAATAAATAATATATTTTTATACTTTTACATTACACCAAGTTTTAATTGCAACCCTTATGTATCCATATAAATAGAACATAAAACATAAAATTGTACACTAACAAAATGAAGTATTTAGTCTCAGTGCGTCGAGACAGGCGCGGGAAGGACTTTGAGGTCAAGGCTGTCGAGTCTAACTCCTCAGCGCTCTCGTAATCAAACCTCCTGCACCGAATCAACGTAAGAAAAATATCAGAGAAGCTCGTCTTACTCTTGACGCGCGCACACTCTGCACTTGAGTGCTCAAACACTCTGCACTTGAGTGCTCAAACACTCTGCACTTGAGTGCTCAAACACTCTGCACTTTAGTAGGCATATACACACTCACTTAATTTACTTTCGCGAAAACCCGAAAAATAAAATTTTTCGACGCAAAAGTCGCAAAGTTCCCTATGAGTCGTGGTCGAATCCGTACACAAGTACAATTCTTGCGTGTGTTGTATCGCGGTTGTCGCGTCTTACTCACACACACACACGCTCGCCTGCGCAGCTGTGCGCTCTTCTATCCGAATCTCGATTTTTGAGTCTTTAGAAGCAAGTTCGATTCCTGGTCTCGAATTTCGAACTAATTCGCAGTTCGCTACGTATATTGGAATTCTACTGAAAAATCAACGCAACTTATCCCAACTTAAGCGCGACGAACAAATTCGTTCGTCAAAAAAAAAAAAAAATCTGAATTGGAGAACACTTGACAAACTGCTGCCACTCCGATTCGTCAACTCTAATTTTGTGTGATAGTGTCAGCTAGTGCCTATCCTCCGGCCTGGAGATATGCACTGCTGGCTTATCACAAAAATTCCACTCTCTCTCTCTCTCTCTCTCTCTCTCTCTCTCTGGTGAATACAGTTAACAACTCTGCTGATCTGTCATTCTTTTGAACTACTTTTCTGCTGCTTCTTGCCTTCGGGCCCTCTTCTGTTGTAGATAGTTGCACGCTCCATTTTGCAACCTTCACGTCGATATATAAATTGCCGAAGGCTGCAATTTTTCTCTGTCATCTTTTCTACTGCAAACTTTCTACACGGCTCCTAACCTGCAAATCTACTTCGCTTAGCCTGGCTTGTTTTCGCACTTGCATGGCGTCTCTTTCTCTCCGCAATCAACATCGTGGTGACATCTGCTGTATCGCGGGAGAACCCTCAGGTCGGTACTTTCGCGTTCTATCCACTAACACTCCATCTAGCCGTAAGAGTCACACCATCCACTCTTTCACTCCGTGGATAACTTACCATCCTCCAACGAATATCTGTTTTACCGACTACCAATAAGTTATCGACGAAAAAATGAGTGTAAACGGCGAGAAGAACGTGGAAGTGCCTTTTCAACAATGCAACAGCTGTAGACAATCCATACAGCATAAAGACTCGAAAAGGTGTGAATATTTTGGATTATACTTCCACGTCAAGTGCCAGAACGCTGTCAACGTCAGGGCTATAGTGGTAAACAACAGGCAGATAATAGACTGTCCCACTTGTGCAGAGAGCAACGGCAAGGGAATCAAAGTGAGGAATAAATCCACCTCTGCTGCAACAACTGTGACGGGGGTAACTGCAACAACAGCAGCAGGCAAGGGTACTCCCAAACAGCAGCAATCGGCGAGCAAGAAGACGAGGTCAGCACCACCATCAGTCAACACTTCGCGGAATCTCTCACCAACCCGCGTGGCCGGAGCAACGACACCTACGCCGTCCGTTGAGGCGGCCTTGAGAGACATTCGCGTAGCCTTAGATGACATCCGCAACGCTCAAACGGAGTTCCTCAAGACCCAGAACATCGTGTCAGAGGATCTCCAAGATTGAGCAGCGTCTGGGCCCGCTGGAGAAGCGTCTTAAGGCCCTCGATGAGCTGCCTGCACTCAAGACCCGCATACAAAATGCTGAGTCCACCATCACCGAGCTGCAGGCACAAATTCAAGATCTCTCATTGAGGAGCCCGACAATGCAGCAGAACAGCAGCAGCATTGTGTCCAGCGCTGCGGAGATTTGCAGCCTGCGCAGTGAACTGGCAGAGGTCAGAAGGCGACAGGAGCAGACCTCTAACAGTGTGGTTGTTATCACGGGCCTACACTACACCCGTGAAACCTCGCTGCATCTCCTCGCTTTCTCAGTCGTGAACGCGCTTGACCCCACAGTCCTCAGAAGGGACATAGCATCAGTCAGGACGATGGGGAGGCTTGATGCAACCAACAGCTCTGCCAGGGGTGACGGCAGACTGCCACCATTAGCCGTCATCTTATCTTCAAGGGCTCGTAAACATCAACGAGCTGCTCCCCTCTGACGTCCACAAGCTGCGTTCGAGGGCCAGGCCGGAGGCCAAGAAGAGGCAGGGTTGCCGAACATTCATCAGAGATGAGAGACTCTACATGCGCTGCAACGACGACAGCGAGCGTGCTACCGTCATCAACACCGACGCTGAGCTGGAGACTTTTTGAGCCCGGTTTCCGCCTGCTGCCGACATCGTTCAACACTGAGGCTACAACACAAACACATCATTCCACCACATCCACCATCAAGCTCATCTGCCATATCTTCATCCGGTTCTAAGGTATCTCTGTCCGAAGGTCTACGAGTCTGTCAATTCTATGCGAACTCGCTTACGGGTCACATTGAGATGATCAGGCTTTTCTTATCCACTCGCTCTCCATTTCACGTAATAGCTGTTACCGAGACCTGGTTGAGCGACAAGGTTACGTCCATCTCTTCACTAGATGACTACCTATTCTACAGACGGGACAGAAACATAAACGGAAGAGGTGTGGCGCTCTACATACATAAATCACTGACAGCTAGCGTTATTTCATCATCTGATGGTGAATGGTCTGGCAGGCCAGGTAAGCCTGAATATCTCTTCTGCGAGGTATCGGCAAAGGGAATCTCTCCGATCTTCGTGGGGGTTGTGTATTATTGTCCTCCTCACGCTCCATTCTTCCAAGGCTCTCACGACCTTATCACGGCCACTCTCGACGTACAGATTCCACGATACGTACCTAACACATACTCCTACAGAAACTTTAAGGGAATCAACGCCTAGAAGTTAGGGACTTTCTTAGCGCATGTGACTGGTCATCCCTCACCGCTTCATCACTTGATGAATGCATCTCTACACTTAACGCTAACCTCACTAACGCCATTAATCATCTCGCCCCATTACGGACTGTAACACTGAGAAAACAACGTCACCCGTGGTTCACCACGGCTCTTCGTGACCTTGTATCTGAGAGGGAGAGACTTTACAGGCGTTTCAGGGACTCCAGGCTTGATTCAGATCTCCGCTTATACAGACTAGCTAGGGACAATGCTCACAGATAGGTCGAGGAAGCCAGGCTGAATTATTACTATTCACGCCTGTCAACCTTGACTAATGTTGCCGAGATCTGGAGAGAGCTGGAGAAACTTGGAATTTCTGCAACCAAGGCCCCTTTGCCACCTCGCTTTAGCACAGATGAACTCAACAAGCATTTCAGCTAGCTCTCCAATGATCCATTAGCTCCTGCTGTTGAGGAGTATCTTCTAACCCTGGAAAGTCTTGACCTCCCGGAACATTTCGAGTTTAGCACCGTAACGGAATCGGACGTGTTGGCTGCAGTATCGCACTTCGACACCCAGGCCAGGGGAAGAGACGGCATCACTCAGGTTGTTATCTCAAAAGCACTGCCAGTTCTCGCTCCTCTACTATGTCACATTTTCAACCTGTCTCTGAGCGAAACCCGTTTCCCATCTGCCTGGAAATTGTCACTTGTGCGTGCACTCAACAAAGTCAGTTCACCAACAGCCCTGACTGACTACTGTCCGATTTCACTTCTCTGCTTTCTCTCCAAGTCCCTGGAGTGGCTGGTGCACAGGCAAGTCTCACAATACCTTGAATCAGAGCTCTTACTAGACAACTATCAAAGAGGCTTCCGCACTGGCCACAGCACTCAGTCTGGCCTAATTAAGCTAACTGATGATGTCAGAGTCGGGATAAACAAAAAGAAAGTGACACTCCTTCTACTCTTTGATTTTAGCAAGGCGTTTGCTGTATGTCACGTCTGGCTCTTGAGGAAGCTATCCACCTTCGGCTTCTCTAAGCAGGTTATCCGCTGGTTTGCCTCCTATTTCACTGGGAGAGAGCAAGCACAATAGCGAGCGTTCCTCTTCGCAGCGTTTTAACATCGGCGTCCCGCGGGGCTCCGTCTTAGGTCCCCTGCTGTTTGCATTGTACATCAACGACATCGGTTTCTGTCTAGACGCCGATGTTTCCCATCTTATTTATGCGGATGACTTGCAAATTTACAGTCATTGCCACCTCGAGGAGCTCGATTCTTTATCAAACAAGATGAGTGCTAATGCCCAGAGGATAATGGGCTGGGCTCGTGCAAGCACTCCTATTTCTGATCATCGACTACTGTTCTCTTGTATACTGTGACTTGACGCAGGAACTCGACTTAAAACTACAGAGGCTCGTGGATACAGGAATCCGGTACATCTATGGTGTAAGGAGAGATGAGCACATCTCCCCTTACAGGCGGGAGCTGCAGTGGCTAACCACTGACGGACGCAGGAAGTACTTTACAGTCTGCTTCTTTCGTAAAATGTTTAACTCGGTCGTACCATCATACGTACTGGCCTTTTTTTACTTCCGCGTCTCGCTCCGGCCTATGAGGGGCGAGGTGACACCTCTGGAAATACCTGCCTTCGCGACTGAGACGCTGAGGAACTCGTTTCATATCAGCGCCTCATACTTATGGAATAGCCTGCCATCTCACATCAGAAACACCTCATCTACTGTCACCTTCCGAAAACTTGCTAAAGATCACTACTTTCAACTCGAAAACACATAACTCATACACTCACGCACACGCACACACCTACTCATTCTCGCGCTATTCATTTCCACCATCGGTACACTTTTACACTATACATAATCTAAACATGCCTCAACTTACTGTATTTTACTTTCACCTCATAATGCTGAATCTTATTATTGTACAACATAATGTACGCAAATAAAAACTATCTAATCTAATCTAATCTCTCTCTCTTCTATTTTACTTTTATGTTCTATCATTGATTACTGCTCATTAGTTTACTGTAACCTGACGCAAGAGCTAGACATAAAACCCCAGAGACTCATGAACACGGGAATTCGTTACATCTATGGTGTTAGAAGGGATGAGCACATCACCCCTCTCAGGCGCAAGCTGCATTGGCTTACCACCGCCGAAAGTAGGAAGTACTACGTGGTCTATTTCTTAAAAAAACGTTTTAACACAGCAGTACCATTTTATATCATTGCCTACTTTGACTTCCGCATAGCACTCCGTCGTAAGAGGGGCGAGGTGACACCCTTGGATATACCGACTCTCGCGACAGAGGCGCTAAGGAACTCATTCCATATTAGCGCCGCATACCTTTGGAACACATTACCTTCACACATATGCAAGACTATTTCAATTTCACTCTATAAACAAATGGCCATACGATAATTCTACAACTTCGAAAACGCATAGTGATTTCTTATCACTTTTATATAATCACACGCCTCATACCGCAATTCATCCTTTATCTACCGTATTATACACTATCACAGATTTTACAAAATGTATTCTTAAAATTTTATTTTCTATAATTTATTTGTACAAAATAATGTACAGTAATAATAAACTAATCTTATCTAATATAATTTAATCTAATGTAAGGTAATCCGCTCTCTCTCTCTCTCTCTCTCTCTCTCTCCCTCCCTCTCTCTTTGAGACTCTTTTTGTCTACTCATCCCCCTTTTCACGTAATAGCTGTAACTGGAACCTGGCTCGATGATAAAATAACCTCTATTCCCGCAGTGACTAACTATACGCTACACAGACGAGACAGAAACAGAAACGATGGAGGAGTGGCCCTCTATATTCATAAGACGCTTACTGCTACAATAATATCGTCGTCTGACGGCAGGAAGGGCAGGCCAAGCTACCCGGAGTATCTCTTTTGTGAGATCACTGCGAAGGGAGTCCCACCTATTTTCGTGGCGGTTGTATGTCTGTGGGGGCTCCCGCCGACCACCACCGGAGCCACCGACGGAAACAGCGCCTGGTCCCCAGGCCCGACTTCACTTAAGCAGTCGCGCTTTCCGGCCACCACCGCTCCGCGGCGCCCCCTCCGAGCCGCCACGATGGGTGGCGATCAGGCGACGCGGCGTGGCTCGAGCGCCATGTTAGATCAGAACGCTCTGGTGTTTCGAACGAGCAACACGCATCAGAGCTTATAAGAGAGAGAGAGAGTTTAAGCTAAATAAAGAGTCTTATATTTTATTAAATTGACTTCACATTTATTACGACACCCTATCGAGCCGGCGAGTTATCTGCGAACTTGGAGAATCCCGATTCGCACACACTTTTCCAAAGTGGTGACCCCGAGAAGAACATCAACCGACGCCAAGCGGAGCAGCCATCTTGGGACTTTGGCGTCCCTCACCAACGCAGCCGAAAACCGGAGCCCACCCGCAGTACGGCCCCGGAGATCTGCAGCGCTTCCTGGCTCAACCTCGCCGACTCCAAATCATCGCTACACGGCCCATCTACAGCCAGCAACCCGAGGACGCCCAGCACCAGCCCCTTTACAGCGAACGTGCCTGGGCCTCTCCTCCAGCTCCAGCGGCAGCAGCACGAGCAGCGCGCTCGCAGCCTTCGCCGAGCAACGACATCGCATCAGCGTAAGGTTTCGCTAGCACCAGGTATCGCATTGCCTTTCCTTTTTTTCCACCGACGGCGCGCGACGACGAGTCGCTCTTTTTCGCCAGTCCCGCGCGCGTGAAGGAAGCAATAATCGCCGGAGCGAGTCGCTCTCTCTTCGCTCCGCGCGCAATACCTGGTGCACGCGGCCGCACATCATCGCCGCGACGCGCGTGCCGCTGAGCACACTCATAAATCTCTCTCCCCGCGCCCGCTCACGACCTTGCTCCGATCGCTCAAGGTCAAGGCCGTTCGAGCCGCGCAACAGAAGCCCGCGCATTTAGCCGACATTTTTCCTTCCGTTCGCTCTCTCTCGCGCGCGCTCCGCATAGCCGCGCAGAGCGGCGGCCATCTTGTTTCCGCTCTCTCTCCAGCGTTCGCTCGCTGCCTCGCCCCGCGCGCCGCCACCGAGGTCCGCTTGAGCAAACGCACGCCGCGTCGGTTCGTCGTGTACGACGCGGCCATCCTTTTTTTTTTTTTTTCTTCCACGTTACCATCGTGCGCGCTCGCCGCCTCCCAACGCGCGCGTGGTCGAGGCCGCTAGAGCAGGCGTGCGTCGCGTTCGCTTCGCCCTCGTCACGAGTGGCCGTCCGCTTCGTAGAGTGTGGAGCAGCGCCCCGCGCGCGTCTCGCTGGCTCCACTCCCTTTTGTCGTGCGCCAGCGGCAAGCCCGCACAGCCCGCCACACCGCGGTGCTCCGAGCGCACAACACCAGTTCGCGTAGCGAATCTCGTGCCGCTCTGCGGGCAGCCGCACGCCGCGCACTAAATTTCTCCGCGCGTAGCTCGCCCGACGATTCGATGCTGCACAGCCCAGTGCCTGGACAGCAGTCCGCCAACGGCCAAAATATGTTGCTCGCTCAGTAGAACTTCGAGCATAACGCTCCGCCGCACGGCGCGGCTAATAACGAGCAGCAGCAGCCTCACAACAGTCTCCAGCAAAATCACGCGTTGATCGAAGACGACGACGCGAACGGCGTCGAGGCGATCTCTAAATGCTCCCTTCCTAATTATTGGAGTTTTAACCCCAGATTGTGGTTTGCACAGGCGGAGTCGGCGTTCCAGTCCAACAGAATCATCAAAGACAGCAGCCGCTACAACCTCCTCGTCTCGAACCTGCCACCAGAAGTAGCGCAGGAGGTCTCCGACATTATCCTGGCACCACCAGCAGAGCACCGCTATGAGACCTTGAAGGCAGCGGTAATCTCACGCCTCGCAGCATCGGCCGACCAGCAACTCCATCAGCTCCTCAACGAGGTGCAACTCGGTGACCGCACGCCCTCCCAGCTGCTTCGGTACATGCGCCGCCTGGCCGGAAACGCCATCTCCGACGAGGCGCTACGCATCAGATGGCTCAACCTACTTCCATCCCAGGCCAGCCGCATGTGCCGCGTGCTCAGGACGTCCGCGCTGGACGAGCTCGCCACGCTCGCCGACGAACTCGTCGCGCCAACCCCATCAGTCAGCGCAGTCTCGCGCCCCAGCTCGCCAGCATCGAGCGGCATCGTTTCTGGTACCACCACGCCGCTCCCACAACACGAGGTTGTCTCGCTCCGTCTCGCCATGTCGCAAATTTCGGCCACGCTGCAGCAGCAGTCGCTCGTCCTGCAGTCAATACTGACGGCGCTCGCAACGAAACAACAACAGCAACAACAGCAACCGCAGACGCAGAGGCGCAGCCGCTCGCGCACGCCCGTCAGTCAGCGCCAGCCACGGAGCGCGTCGCAACCATCGTCCACCGCAAACCCAGCATGGTGCTGGTATCATCAGAGATTCGGAAGCGAGGCAACGCAGTGCAGGCCTCCATGCTCCTACCCGACGCAGGGAAACTGTTAGCGCCGCCGCCCCCGCAGGCAGCCGCGGTTGGTGCTAACGACGAACAGCGCCTGCACGTCCTCGACCGCTCGTCGGGACTTCGCTTCCTCGTCGACACGGGCTCAGCCGTTTCGCTGTTGCCCCGCAACTTTCTCAAGAGAACACTACAACGAGGCCCTCTCAAGCTGAGCGCAGCTAACGCCACGTCCATCGACACGTTCGGCGCACACCGCATGGACGTGGACCTTCGCCTGCACCGGCCTCTCTCGTGGAAGTTCATCGTAGCAGACGTCTCGAATCCGATCCTCGGCGCCGACTTTCTCGCCCACTATGGGCTCGTCGTCGACGTTAAAAGGAAACGTATCCTCGACACCGACACCTCAAGACACGCAACATGCTCGCTCAAATCGCCAGAGATCCACTCCGTAGAAGTGTGTATATCAGCGGATGTAGCAGAAGGCATCTTCGCCGACCTGATGCGGCAATACTCAGACCTCGCAACCCCAGGCAGCACAACCATCGTCCTCCCGGGCCTCGACGCGCAGCATGACATCACCACAACCGGCCCTCCCGCAGCAGCCAAGGCTCGTCGACTCCTTGGCCCTCGACTCGAAGCCGCACGTGCGGAATTCAAGGTATTGTTGGAGATGGGGATAGTGTGCCTGTCAGACAGCTCCTGGGCTAGCCCGCTACGCCTCGTCCTTAAGCCAGATGGCACCTACCGCATCACTGGCGACTACAGGCAGCTAAACAGCCGCACCGTGCCGGATCGCTACCCGCTCCCAATAATTGAAGATCTCCTGCTCGCGCTAGGAGGCACAATTTTCTCTGTCGTCGATTTGAAGAAAGCTTTTTACCAGCTTCCGATTGCACCCGAGGACGCGCACAAAACCGCCATCATCACCCCATTCGGGCTATTTGAATTCACCAGATCGTCGCTGGGCCTGCGCAATGCCGCCCAGTCTCTGCAGCGAGCCATGGACCAGCTTATTCGAGACCTGCCATTCGCTCGTGCGTACCTCGACGATATAATCGTCGCCTCCAACAACGAAGAAGAGCACGTTGGTCACCTCAGAACCCTGTTCGACGTTCTTCGAGCGGCCAACATCAAAGTAAACCCAGAGAAATGTGTCCTGGGGAAGAAGCAAGTTACGTGCCTGGGCTACTTGGTCTCCGCCGAGGGCTCAAGGCCACCACAAGACAGAATCGACGCTATTCAAGCCTTTCCGAAGCCTGGCAACTGCGCCCAGCTCCGCCGATTGCTGGGCCTCATCAATTACTATCGGCGCTGCATCCCAGGCGCAGCTCGCCTCCTCGCACCGCTGAACGACCTCCTGCGGCACATTCCACCGAAGAAGAAGGCCATTCCCATCACCTGGACGCCCGCCGCGGAGGAAGCCTTCAGCGCGTGCAAGCGCGCACTCGCTAACGCCGCCAGCACGACATTCTTGCGCGACGACGCGCTGAGGAGGCTGCTCGCCGACGCCTCTGACCACGCAATCGGCGCGGCTCTCGAGCAGCAAGACCCGGATGGCTCGTGGAAACCCCTGGGCTTCTTCTCAAGGAAGCTCTCCAACGCAGAAAGAAACTACAGCACGTACGACCGCGAGCTCCTGGCAGCCTTCGCGGCTATCAAGCATTTCAAGGGGATTCTCGAGGGCGGCCCTTTCACGCTCGTAACCGACCATAAGCCGCTCACCTTCGCCGCACAGCAGCCATCGGAGAAAGCATCACCTCGCCAAGCACGCCAGCTTGACTATATCCTGCAATTCCAGGTCACACTCGCATACACGAAGGGTCCAGACAACGTGGTCGCCGATGCTCTTTCCAGGGTCGAGACAATTGGCATGCCAGCCAATTTGGACCTGGCGACGCTCGCCCAACACCAAGCAACCGACCCAGTCCTGCCACACATCCTCGAAGCTCCAACACCGACTTTAGTGCTACGCCCGCTCGACATCGACCAGACGACGCTCCACTGCGCGATAGACGGCAACCAGGTGAGACCGTACATCCCTCGACAGCTCCGGAAGACCGCGTTCGACGTCACACACGGCCTTTCGCGCCCGAGCGTTCGAGCGTCCATCCGCCTTATCACGCAGAAGTATGTGTGGCCGGGTATGCGCAAGGACATCGCGCGCTGGGCTCGCAACTGCGTCCAGTGCCAGCAATCCAAGGTGCATCGCCACAACCGTGCTGCTCTGGGGGACTTCGCAGCTCCAGACGCTAGATTCAACCACATCCACTTAGACATCGTCAAGATGCCGCTGCACTCCGGCTTCCGATATTGTCTGACCATCATCGACCGCTTCACGAGGTGGCCTGAAGCCATCCCAATGCCGGACCAGCAGGCCATAACGACCGCCAGGGCTTACTTCGGACGCTGGATCGCTGTCTACGGCACACCTTTAACGATTACGACAGACCAGGGAGCACAATTTGAAGCCGCTCTGTTTTCAGAATCGGCAAAGCTCATCGGCGCCAGCAGGGTTCGCACGACACCGTATCATCCCCAGTCAAACGGCATGGTCGAGCGCTTCCACCGTACGCTCAAGGGCGCCTTAATGTGCTGCGCACCCACGCCTTGGCCCGACGCTCTTCCCGCTGTACTTCTCGGACTGCGCACGACCTTCAAGGAGGATCTCCAGGCATCGCCAGCCGAGATGTTGTTCGGCACGACACTCCGCATCCCAGGCGACTTCTTCGTCCCGTCTAGTCATCCTGGAGCCAACACACCCGCTTTCGTCGCCGAGCTGAGAGCGCTGATGCAGAGGCTGCGCGCCGTACCTGGATCCAGGCACGCACCGCCTCTCGCGCCTTTCTTTCATCCCAACCTTCGCACGTGCACGCACGTCTTTAGACGTGTCGAGACGGTTCGGCAGACGCTGCAGCCACCCTACACCGGCCCATATCGAGTCCTGGAGCGCCTGAGCGACCAGGTTTACCGAGTCGAGATCAACGGCCAGTCCAAGGCCATCTCCACGGCATCGCTGAAGCCAGCTTTCCTCGAGTCGGCGGATCGAGAGGACTCTCCGCCGGCTCCACAGCCTCCAGCTCAACCTGGCTCGCAGCCTGCCCAGGCGCCGGCCCCACCATCTCCAGCATCCCAGTCGTCGGCGGATCGAGAGGACTCTCCGCCGGCCCCGCAGCCTGCCCGGGAGCAGGCCTTTCCACCTGCGACTCCACAGCGGTCGGCGGATCGAGAGGTCTCTCCGTCGGCCTCACCGCCTGCCCCAGAGCAGGCCTCACCGCCTCCGGTGCCGCGGCCAGAGCCGCCGCCGGCCCTCCAGCCGCCCCAGCAGCAGGCCGCACCACCAACGCCCGGCCTGCCACCCTCGGCAGTGCGACCAGCCCAGAACCACACCCTCAACAGGCAACCACGGCGACATCGTGTATCGTTCCTCCTGGCACCTGACGTCGTCACTGGCGGGGGAGTAGCTGTGGGGGCTCCCGCCGACCACCACCGGAGCCACCGACGGAAACAGCGCCTGGTCCCCAGGCCCGACTTCACTTAAGCAGTCGCGCTTTCCGGCCACCACCGCTCCGCGGCGCCCCCTCCGAGCCGCCACGATGGGTGGCGATCAGGCGACGCGGCGTGGCTCGAGCGCCATGTTAGATCAGAATGCTCTGGTGCTTCGAACGAGCAACACGCATCAGAGCTTATAAGAGAGAGAGAGTTTAAGCTAAATAAAGAGTCTTATATTTTATTAAATTGACTTCACATTTATTACGACACCCTATCGAGCCGGCGAGTTATCTGCGAACTTGGAGAATCCCGATTCGCACACACTTTTCCAAATATCGTCCACCACATGGACCTTTCATCCAAGGCAACAACTTCATTGACCAGCTCAACACGCATATGCACAATTACTCCACGACAGTTATAATGGATGGTTTTAACGCCGATAAACTCTCCTCCTCAGAAGATGCCAAGCTCATCAAGGCCTTCATCGAGGAAAACTCCCTCAAATCGGTACCCTATGGTGCTACGCACCACAAACAAGACACTGACACATGGCTCGACCTTTGCTTAATCGATGAGCAGGATTGCCTGCTCACATACTGAAAGACTAACTCACGTTTCATAAACGGATATGACCTTACTACAGCCACACTAGACGTACAGATCCTACGACAAGTACTCAAAACTTACTCCTACAGAAACTATAAAGGCATCAGTGCTGCAAATCTAATGGACTATCTCAACACATGTGACTGGTCATTGCTCGACACTTCATCACTTGACGCATGCATTAACATTCTCAACACTAACCTGACGAAAGACATCAACTAGCTTGCCCCATTTCGGACTGGCACACCAGGATCCACACGACACCCGTGGTTCACTTTGGCTCTTCAAGGCCTCGTATGTGAGCGAGAAAGCTAACCTCTTTCGGCTTTTCTAAGCAGGTCATCCATTGGCTTGTCTCTTATCTCACAGGTAGACAACAAGCCGTCATTGGTGACAACAACCAACTATCCTCATTCTTACCGCTTAACACGGGAGTCCCTCAAGGATCAGTACTTGGTCCTTTACTCTTTGCGTTGTACATAAATGACATAAGTCTTTGTCTGAACACGGATGTAGCACACCTGATCTATGCGGATGACCTGCAGATTTACAGCCAATGCCACTTTGAGGAGCTTGATTCCTCTTCCGTCAGGATGAGCGCTAGCGCCAAGAGGATAAAGTGCTGGGCTTAACAAAACAACCTTAAACTTAATGTCCTCAAATCCAAGGCTACCGTCCTTGGCTCGCCCTACTATATCAATGCTCTGCTTACAATAGCTAACACCTTCATCAACATAGGGGGAGCCCAGGTCGATCTCGAATATTCTGAGCGCCGTATTAAACAGAAGGCTGTTTAATACTGCCAAACCATCGTACTTAATTGCCTAGTTCGACTTCCACGTCGCACTTCATTCTGTGAGGGATGAAGCGATACCACTAGACATACCCTTCTCGGCAGAGACGCTGAGGAATTTATTCCACATAAGCGCCGCATACATGTGGAACTCATTGCTCTCACAACTACGCGACGCCATACCTATTAATCATTTCAAAAGCGAGGCTAAAAACTACTTTTTAACCTCGAAAATACATAGTTACCCTCATAATCACCCTTATAAAAAAATCATTCACTTATTTTTCACACGACGGCATCTCAATTACAATTGTATACACACACACGCGCCTGCAAGCACACCTACACACAAATCTTTATAAATAATGAAACTGTGAAATTATATCTATACACTATATATTGTAGAACACATTTTACAGCAAATAAAATCTAATCTAATCTAATCTAATCTCTCAATGGCTAGCGCTAAGCGTGCAGAAGGTACAACCGCAGTACTGCAGGTTCGAAAACTGTGGACAGGGTATCCATCTCAAGACACGTTTTTCAGTATTAACTCTCTCGAGGGAAGGTCCTTATCCCATTCAGTAGTGAAGTTGTGAGTCTCGGTATCACCTTGGACAGTAAGCTAACTTGGAGGCCGCAGATTGATGAAATAACAAAATAGGTGAACAGTGCGCTTTACAGTCTACGTCGTTATTCGGCCCTGCACCAATAAGACCTAGTCGAGACTTTAGTTCAACCACATCTTGACTACTGCTCAATCGTGTGTCTAGACGCGACAAACTAACAACGAACGAGACTGCAAAGACTAAGCAATGCATGTGTGAGGTATAGTTATAGGGTTAGGCGGGATAAGCACATATCTTCCTATCGGAAACAACTGGGCTGGCTTAGGTCAAACTCTCGCAGGCTGCACTTCACAGATCTTCTTATGTATAAAGTTGTGAATATGCGAGAGCCCAGTCACCTGGCTGAATTATTTACTAAGCGTGAGCATAGGTCCTCCGCTAGAGAAATACCCCTGGAACTTAACATTCCAAGAGCGGGTGCTAGGACTTTTCAAGTCCAGGGCGCACGATTCTGGAACTCTTCCCTCCCGCCCTTAGTCATCTGCCTTCGTACTTGGCATTTAAGGGGGCATTGCGGTAGTACTTGTTTGCTTCTGATCCTTAGCCATAAGTATTGATGTATGCGACAGCTGGCCAATAATGACCACACTAAAAATTTTATTCGATTGTGACGAAGGTGTTATCACATAAATTTTCTTTAGGGCTATTCATAACCAAAAATATTATATTATGATATATTTTTTATTTATAAGTGATCTCACCACAACCTGTAATATTTTAGTATCTGTGGTATACCAAATTTTCGACGAAATTAGTTTTAAATGTATTTATCCAGTCTTTCCAATTCAGTATTCGCCAAAAATTATTATTATTCTACTATATTTGAATGTTTTATATGCATAATGTACTTATTGTGCGAATAAAGCCCCTATTTTTCTCCCTCCCTCCTTCACTCCCCTCTATCCCCCCTCTCGCTCTAGCGTGTCCGAACGTAAACCTTCTTCTCTTTCTCCCTCGTTTAACCCGTACTCTGTATCCCTCGTCCGTGAGACGAGATATGTCAACTTGAAACAGCGAATAAACTGTGATTTGTCTTTTTACATAAACTCTCGTTTATTAGAACACCTGATCTTCGCCGCCTTACTATATTTTATTTTAACTTATGTATAGACAACATTAAGTAGCGCCTCTTAAGAAAAGGATAAAAAAACTAAAGACAGCATTAGAAAGCTTAAGGGGATGTCGTCCCAAAAAACACTGTTTTTCTATTACATAAAACTTTTTGAATAAAGTTTGCAAATGGAAAATCGAGTCTGTAGCACCGTAAACTTTATGTATGCAAACTTTATTTAAAAAGTTTTATGTGTTTTTTGGTTTACGTGTACTCTCTTTCTTACGTGTACTTCTCTTTCTTTATTGCCGGCCGAATTTGCATATGTTCTCGTCGCTCGCACGAATCTCTACTGTTTCGTCGTAGATCAGCGGTACTCATACCGCTACGAGTTAGCCGCGGTGCTCAACTCGTTACAAGAGATGTAAAGATACACAGAATATGTAAATGTAGATATAGATAAATGTAATTTTTAGAAAAGTTTTAAGTACATAGAAAACTGAATATGAAAGTTTTTTATTTTTATTAATGTCCCAATACATGACGACCTTTTAAAATGCGACGCATCAGGATTTTGCGGCCATTAGGCGTTGCTAGGCGAGCAAAATAACCATGTTGAACAACCCGTTTTCTTTCATCCGGCCGAGGAAAATGATATCTCATTCTTGTTCGAACGGCAGTAAGACTCCAAACCGAAAATTTGAATCTAGAAATAAATATAAACATATTATCATTTTTTTTTAAATATCACATATTTTATTAAATTATTAATAATCTAAATGTAGAAAGTCGTATATTGTTAGCGTTAATGAAGATTAGATAAAACTGTTCAGGCTTTATATATATAGAAAGTGTCGACAACTATCTATTCATTATAATAATGTTTGATGAAGGTATCGATATTTTTACAGACATAATTGTCTTTATTTATACGCTAACAGAATCACATTAATCATTTACACAAAATAGCGCAATCTGTGCGCATGTAAAACAACGGCGGCCAGTCCAGTGCATTTATATGTATTATACCACTCTAACCTCAAAACCACAACTTTAATGTGAATTTTCGGCTCTTGTGGTATAAAATATAGAATGTAACTTGTACATAAAAACTGTATTTTCAAAACTCGTTACAGTTCCTTTTCTTTTCCTTACTCCTTACCTTCGGCTCGTGCTGTAAACTCTCGTTTTGAAAATACAGTCTTTCTGTATCCCTTGCATTCTCTCTCTCTCTCTCTCTCTCTCTCTCTCTCTCTCTCTCTCTCTCTCT
>JAZHPH010000255.1:72838-90052 GCA_037356405.1 Nasonia oneida | reverse complement strand
ATATCTTAATGCGTATAGCAAAAAACATTTACTTGTCATTTTAATATTTAGAGATTTCACTACGTTTATTAGTGTTTTTCTTACCAAGGTTTTCACTTTTGAAAAAAGTTTGTTTTGGGAGATTCTACATTTTTTATAAAGCATATCCTCCTTGCTATTGCACTTCATGAAATCTTGATCTATTCAATAGACAATAAGCTACTATTGCTTTAGACAGGATCGCATCGCGCATATAATCGTATAGCATTATTATATGCATATAATTAGATATATGCATTATTATTGCATTATTATATGCATATAATTAGATATATGCATTATTATTGCATTATTATATGCATATAATAGATATATAAGTAGATGCACCACTTTAACCACTGGTGTATAATACCTAACCTCACCGGAAGTCACGTGACCGGAGGAGACGAAAAAAATCGGGAGAGGATGGAAACCTGAACGAAAAGAAATATACCGAGCAAATTTTCAACTTGCAATATTAAGTTAATAACTTAATATTTTTGGATGAATCTTTTTAATCATGAAAGATTAGGTTAATATATTCAAGTAGATACCAACAGATTGCGCATACGCGCAATAGTAATGATTTAAATGCTCTCGAGATTTTTTTTAAGGTTAAGAAAACCCAATTTCAAAGTATATAGGGTTGCGCCGTCGACAAATCGTACTTCGTACTTTTTCTTGCCAGCGCGGCGCTATCGCGCCCCTTGATAAAATTTTGGAGCTTACAGCTAGAGTTTTGGTGTTATTATCCGGATGGTAACACCTAATTAGGCTTAAATTATGGGAGTTGTGAATTTTAATAATTTTAAACAACTTTAAAAAAAAATATTCAAGGTAACTAGTTTTTGATTTTAATCATATTTATGATAATCAGCCGAATATCATTAACATTTTATCTCATACTATGGAATATAAGTGTGCTTCGCGAACTCTTAATCATATCATGAATAAAATTTAAATTTTGACGCCTGCTGAGCACCAACAGTTTGAAGCGTTTGTAGGTTATGTAATAACATTCACATTTCTAATTCGCGTTTCTCAATTCTTATACTAAGCGACCGATTATCAATTAAATGCTTTACAACAAAACCCATCACTTTTTTAAGAGAGGATAAACGCAAATCGATAACTTTTAGCTTTAATAATAATATTAAACTGACATCACCTAATAATCAGCTGACGTTTTGGCACGATTATCAACTAATTATCACCTGATTTCTCTTTAAAAAATGATACTGGAAAATTTAAGCCAAAAATGAATTGGTTGATGCTAATGAATCGAGAAATCTAATTGGTCGATGGCAAAGCTATAGCTAATATCTAAAAACTTACTATGATTGATTCCTTTAATGCGCTAAATTTAAAAATTCTAACCTTAAAACGCAGCGCGCGAAGCGAGCTTAAATGTACCTAGTATCATCTTATAATCAGCCAATTGTCAACTACCTTTTTTCAGTGAGGTACAAGGTAAGGTAATAATTTATATTAACAATTATATGCATGAAATTGTTTCCGCCTGAGCTATCACAATTAAATCTTTTTACTTACATTTAGCTAGATAAAACTACTTTCAAGTGACTTTAATTCCCCGACGACAATTCATTCATCTAAAAGCTGCTAATAAAAGTTAATAAAGAACTTTTACAATCGAATTATAATACGTGGAATTTGAACTCTAGTGATAGTTAATAATAGTTTGAAACTTGTATTAGCTTCTCTTAGCTTCCCTAGCGGAAATAATTTACTGTGCCACATCATGTTAAAACTAGCAAATCGTCCCTGGTAGCAAATGGCCGATAAGTTCGGGCCCGTTCCCTAGCGACTCAATAGATATGAAACCCAGAATCCATCGAGAAATATCCATGATTTCTACGCTGAAACCCAAGTAGCAGAAGTTCTCTTAATTTTTTTTTGCATGTGCGTGCGGTTCAGGCCAGGCACAGGCATACTAGAAGTATAGTATACGACGCGTATAATCAAGTGGCGCGGTAGCACCACGAAGGCGAGTTTGAGAAGTCTGCGGCGACCGCGACACTATTTACTTCTATATTGGGTTTTTAAATTTTCAATTCAATAAATACAAATATTTACATTATTACATCTAAATTTTGTTGGCGTATAATTATATTTGTATGTTTAACTATGATTTCTAATCGATATATTGGCAAATAAGCAGATTTTTTTATAATAAACAAGCATGACTCAACAAAAATGCTAAAATCCGTTTGGAATTCTTCAGCCCAACATGTTCAAAAAAATCGCGTGATTACTCGGGCAATTAATCGTGTTAATTTATCGAACTTTTTTCGATGCGATTAGTTGCGATTAATCGCGCGATTCATATCAAATAAATTTTTTAATAAAATAAAATGCGAAATTATTAAGCGAAGTGGTTAATTTAGGTGTTACCATTCGGACGGTAACACCTATACTGTCCACCCCGCTAACTAATTTTACATTTTAAACAAATTTATTTTATTTGAAAATTTGTTTTAGATGAATCGCACGATTGGTTCCGTGGTTTATCGTGCGACTTATCGCGCGATCACTCGCGTGATTAGTTAAACGACGAATCGTTTGACAAATCGCGCGATCCATCCAAAACAAATTTCAAATAAAATAAATTTTTTTAAAATGTAAAATTAGTTAGCGGGGTGTCCAGTATAGGTGTTACCGTCCAGATTATAACACCTAAATTGGCCACACCGATTAATAATTTTGCATTTTAAACAATTCTATTTTACTAAAAAATGTATTTTAAATAAATCGCGCAATCAGTCGTAAATATAGTTTAAAAAAAGTATATAATATGATGTAACATTTTGCTTCCTCCTAGAGGAAGCACTGTAATAGTGATTTTTTTGTCTAGACACATGTTAAAAATTTGTTTTCATGTATTTTTAGTCGAAATATAGTGTTTTTGGAAAATACCCGCGTGTGTGTGTGTGTGTGTGTGTGGACGTTCGTATACCGCTGTATCTCAGCTTCTATTTTGTGGATTTTAACCCACCAAGGCTCATTCTTTTTGTTTTTACTATAGCATAATGGGAAAAAAGTCCGTTTTTCATTTTGTATACGAGTTTTTTTTTATAGCGATTTTTTAGTTTTGAGATTTGTTTTTTCTAATAAAGTTATTGAAAAAGTTCATACAAGTAAATTACTGAATATGTACCTGAAAGAGAATAAAATTACCTATCTTTTTACCGCGGAGAATTCTGATTATCGGTCATCGTTCTTTTGTTATACGACAAAAAGTAAAATTTTTTCAAACCGTTATAACTCGATAACTACTCTATAGAACTTTTCAAAAAAGCACGGTGATTAAGAATAATGAGAACTACTTCGTGTACAAATATCAAGTTATTTCATCAATTATTTCCCGAGAAAAATCTTAATTACTTAAAATCTGAAGAGATACCTTTTTTCTTGGGTTATCGTTGGGAAGCCAACGATAACTCAATAAAAAAGGCATGAATCATATTAAAAATTTAGATTTAGATAAATTTCCTTGGTGCCTTGATCCCTTTCTTTGGGCTGCTTCTTAGCTCCATTAGATTTTAAGATATCTGAGATTTGATTTTTTTCAAATTTTTTTTAAAAACGTTTTAACTCGATAAATACTCTATAGAACTTTTCGAAAAAAATCATAGTGATTAAGATTAATAAGAATTACTTAGTGACTAATTATCAAGTTATTTCACTAATTATTTTGTGAGAAAAAATTTACTGAAAAACAATACACCACGATAACTCAAGAAAAAGGCATGAACCATATTAAAAATTGGATTTAGTCACCTTTTCATTGTATCTTGGTCGCTTTCTCTAGGCTGCCCATTAGCTCTATTAGATTTTGAGATATTTAAGATTTAATGTTTACAAAATTTTTTTTAAAACCGTTGTAACTCGATAACTGCACTGCGAAACTTTTGACAAATCATGGTGATTAAGGATGATAAGAAAGATGGCGGGCCGATTGCCTTGCAATCAGTCTTGCCGTATTTCGCGGGCAAGAACCGCAGTGTAAATAAGTTAAAAGTTTCCGACATAACGGCATAACTCAATACTTTTGCGGCGATTCACGTAGTCATTTTGCCTGTCAACCACAGATATGTATCTCTAATTTAATATTTTAATAATAAAATATATTTTAATTAATTTATGTAAATAAAATTTCGATGATATCGTTTCCTCACCACCGAGCAGTAGACATCATGGCGCGTTTTTTAAAGAAAAAGTAGAAATTTGCTGATTAAAACATGAAACTTATACTAAAAAAATTGTTTATCTCAGGTTATAAATTTTATTAATAAAATTATATCATATTTTACCATTAGTGTTATAATTTTTCCTGTATAGCTTCCCCCTAGAGGAAAAGTTATAATAATCAAATTTTTCGTTTCACCCCTTTAACTGACACCCCACCCCTCTACCTGGTTGACTTATATAGAGTACATGCATCTAAACTCTCAAATCGTCCAAAGAATATCATACATCTGTACAGACTTATTAGAAAACATGTAATTATCTTCCATTAGAGGAATAGGAGGAAGCTAAGTGCCAATGACTTGGCAGCGGTTTTTTTTTCTTATGTCTAAAACAGATTATAGAAATTACACAAAAGTTATTAAAATTTTAATCATTTAGAAATATCTAATATCTAGAAACAATTAATTTTTAAAAGATTTATATCAACTTTTGCATACTTGAAAACTCTCATAAGATCTCTTATCGATTTGAATGACAAGTCTTAATCACGATTTTTGCAATAAAAATCGATTAAATATGATAGCGTAAATTGGAATTAATTAAAATCTAGAAAAAAAATCTATCGATTTGAAGGTAGATCGCTCGCGAATCATTAGTCAACTGACAGTATGCAAAAATAGTTGTAAGCATATTGTTCAAAGTATTTAAATAATGCTAGGAAAAACGCTCGTTTCGCTTACGATTAACAAATTAATTGTGATGATATTTAAGGGGATGTCGTCCCAAAAAACACTGTTTTTCTATTACATAAAACTTTTTGAATATAGTTTGCTGATGAAAAACTGAGTCTGTAGCGCCGTAGTGTTAAGGTAGTTCACTTAACCCAGTGGTGCTCAATTCGAGGTTGAATTAGAAAATTAATTTTTTTAAATATTATGCAGTGTTATTAAGTGTGAAAACTAGAATTTTTAGTTTTGTATATCAAAATATTGATAGAAAGTGTTTAGAGCATCAAATATCCTCAAAACTTAGAAAAGTGAGAAACACTGCGCGCATCATATACTGATAGTATAGAATTAAAACTTTCGATTGCTGTAACTTTTCAAAAAGCACTGCTTGCCCTATCAAATTTTTATTTCCTTTATTTGTATTAAAATTTTAAATTATGACCTAGTATTTGAAAAAGATGTAAGATTTATTTTCTTCGTAATTAAACAAAATGTATACTAAATTTAGACTTAGCCTATGCTTCCCATGTTTAAATACACAACTTCAAGACCCGATATCTTAAAAAATTATACCGCTTGGGGGGTAAAAAATTTTACCACGTTATAGAGGGCACTTAGTAGGATATATTTACAAAATTGCAGCAATCTGTAAGAATATTAATTTTTTAAGCGAACTACCTTCATTTTAATGAACCGTTCTACCGAAAGAAAATTTCGATCGGACTGTTTCTTTTCCTAAAATCTTGGAAATACGAACAGATGTTTACGCGTACTTCGTCGTACTCATGCGATTGCAGCGCCGACCTTAAAATCTAATTTTACATAGAACTTTTTAAATAAAGCTTGCAAATAAAAAATCGAGTCTGTAGCGCCGTAGTGTTATGTTTAATGAATTGTTCTACCAAAAGAAAAATTCGATCAGACTTTCTGTTTTTCTAGAAGTTTAAAAATACAAAATACTCCGTAGTGGATTTGCGAAGCTTTTGCGCCGACATCCCCTTAATTATTTGGCGTGTCATTATTAAATATCTGTTAAATTTAGATGTACACTCAATGAAAGTTAATTCTTGTGGAACGTTTTTAAAATGCTCAAATAATATTACCAGATTAATAAATTCTAACCAATCAAAAGCACGACTTCGGAAACGTTTTATAAGAATTAATTACCGTCGAGTATAAATGAATATATTCAATACACCCAACATTCTATAAAAGTAGTTATAGATACTAGTACACAGGACCGGCTTTAAAATTATAGAATAAAATAGTTTCATTGTACTTATGGTGTTTTTATGACGTTATAATAAAATACGTAAAGAGAAAATTTAGGTTGTTCACCAATAAACAAAATGAAACGGTCATGGTAAGTTACGTAGTAAGTATCTTGAGAGTTTTTAAGTGAATACTTCTATAGGTTCACCGGGTACACATTTTGCTGGGGAATAAATCGGCGAGCAGCGACCGTCACGGCGGCGCGACAGACCGATCGTCACGAAAGCAGCGGCAGCTCTTTCCCCCCACCACGCACTCTTCACCACGCACGTTAGCATGCTCGCACAGCTTAGCTCTTTCCTTACATATCAGACGCACTTATTTACACACGCTGCAAGCGGCTATCAAATTTTCTTGGATTTCGGACACGCTAATATAGCGGTACCTTTTCATGGTACATGAATTATTTTGCGTCAACTAGACGACGTGACTTTTTTAATATGCGCAAAACGTTTGCAGGTAAACATTATTGACTTATTGCGGTAAACATTATCACTGTACGACACGCCCTGGCGTAACCGTCGATTTACCGCAGGCTCGTACAAAAATGCACTCTCTAAATTTCGGATTACGCACGTTGTGTCATAAAATATCGTACGATACTATTATTCATATTATATTTTCTTTATTCGTATTATATTTTGCCTATCCTAAATTTACTAGTTGATCAATGATTACTTCACCTAAGATTTTTTAACTCTTTGTCAAAGTTGCGATTAAGTTTGAAAAATAAGAAAATGGCGGCGATTTACGCATCAAAATCACTAAATCAAAAAATTATAAAAATTTATCAAAAAAGACAATTAAATGTATCCTTGTAGATTAGTACTTTGCACTCAACGAAGACGCATTTGAATTTGCGTTGAAGACTACTTCCTTTCAGTTTTGCCGCAAAGACTATAAGTATATATATATATATATATATATATATATATATTNTAAAATTTTCCGAAATTCCACACCATCTATTTAAGTATTCACTTCTATCGGCTGTCCCCAAGACAGCCACATTTTTCTAATTGATCAGTATCAACTTAAGTTAAGTAAGCCCTTTATTGACAAAAAAAAATGTTGTTGCTTCATTATGATTAAATATAATAAACTGGACTTTGGTTGATTGATCTCAGTTCTTTTTTATCTGTTATTTTGTTGCGGAATATATCAAACTGGCCTAACCTTTTACTTTTTTAAAAGTTAATTTTTTGAGTAGTTCCATTTTAGTAAATTTTTTTAGGTATTTCATATTTCTCCTAAAAATATAGTACATTGTACAAGAAGGGGCGAAAATGGGCTTTTCCAAGCAAGGATTATGTTTGAGCACGAATAGTAGTTTTAGATTTTGGAAAATTTTTTTAATTTTTTAAATTTTGGAAATTGTTTCCAAAGATTTTAACGATTTAAAGCTTTAGTAAGGAGATGAAAAAATAAAATAATAAATCAAGAGGAGCGAAAATTATTGCTCTTCTTGCTTCTCTTGCTTTCCGATTCTCAAATTATTGTAGGCTCGTTCTACCTTGTAGAGAGCGAAAATGGATTAATTTATACATGTATTATGACTAGGAACTCTTGCCCTACATTTTGTCCGGCGCTCGGAAAACTTTATTTTCGGTCCACTTTATAGGTGCCAAAAATGGTCTTCTTTATGCACGTGTTATAAAAAAATATAAGCATCTTTAGCACCTTTTGACCATGGTTTTATTGTAACATTTTTATCACTAACATGAAATCACCGATTGTTCTGATACACTATCCTCGAATGATGTCTACACCTAGACACCAAAACCAAGTGCGAACTACCTAGACCTCGTCATCGGCCACCCTGTACGCCAAGACGCCGTCCATGTATGATGTACGTACCTAGAAATAAAAAACTACGAAGCGCACCACCTAGACTTTGTCATCGCCACCCTGTACACCTAGACGCCGTTCTCGTATGATTCATTTACCTGGACACCAAATACCACGGAGCGCACCACCTAGACCTCATCATCGGTCACACTATACACCTAGACACCGCCCTCGAATTATTTTTACACCTAAACACAAAAAACCACGAAGCGCACCACCTAGACCTCGTCATCGGCCACCCTGTACACCGAAATACCGCCCTCGAATGATGTATTTACGTAGACATAAAAAAACGTCTTCATTTATCTCGACCAAAATTGCAGATTTCATC
The DNA here is from genome assembly GCA_037356405.1 of Nasonia oneida. Classification (NCBI taxonomy): domain Eukaryota; kingdom Metazoa; phylum Arthropoda; class Insecta; order Hymenoptera; family Pteromalidae; genus Nasonia; species Nasonia oneida. Next base: position 81,646 of record JAZHPH010000255.1, on the reverse strand, counting down.
TTGTGATATGCATGTGCGTCATTTCATATTCACAAACACATAGAATTAAAAAAAGATTATACCTGCACAAATAACTATTTGCAGCATCCTTTTGATATCGACCAAAACTGCGGATTTTATTTCGTGATATGAATGAATACTTACAGCATTCATCATTAAACAGCGTGTTTCATTTTAATCCGACCACGACAAAAAACCATGGAAAAACTAATTTTAACGAAAAATGACCTTAACAAAAGTTGAAGAGGGTAAAGGGGGCCATCGAATGACACCAACACCTTTGAACTTGAACTCGATTTTCAAGGTCATTTGAAGGTCATTGTGTTTTTTTAACGGGAACCCCTATTTTTGACCTCGGAATACGGAGCAGCGGAAAAAATTACGTCGCAAAGTATATTTTAAGTTTGCTTTAGTGACCTTGAGAAGGTCAATTCAAGGTCAAATAAGAAGTATCAGCCTAAGATTGTTTTCCTTTCAATTTTTTCGTAGAATTATCATTTTGTTATTGTAATAAACATTAAGAGAATAATTGACTTAAAATGTGATTATGCTTTGCTGACTTCAAAGCCATTTTGTAAGGTCAAAAGTGCAAAAATCCAATATCAAATGTTATGTGGAGTCCATATTTATATCCTAACTTTAGTGTTGCCCAGGAACAACGACGTGGACGTAATAGGATTGTGTAATATCATTTGTTTAATATTTTCTCTTTTTCATTCATTGACCTTTATTTTTTCTATTAAAATTTATTACTCATCGAAAGCTATCTAATTTGTTCAGTTTGGTAAAAACAAAATTTTTTATTGAACTTGTTATAAATTTTTAACAATGGCTGATTATCCAGCCGCTGAAAGGGTTGATATTTTATTGATTCTTGGTGAATCTAGACGTAATTATCGACAAGCTGCAGCCTTGTATCGAATTCGATATCCCGATAGAAGACATCCAAGTCATACAACCATTCGTGAGATTTACCGTAGAGCTCAACAAGGGCAACTAGCACGGGTAGAGAACGTCGTAATTACAACGAAGATGATCTTCGTGTAATGGTCGTTTTAGCAATGGTTCATTTGAATCCCCACGTTAGTACGCGTGAAATTCAAAGGCAAAGTGGTATACCTATGGCTACTGCTTGGAGAATACTGAGAAGTCAACGTTATCATCCATATCATATTACTATGACTCAGGATCTCACACCTGCTGATATGAGGTTAAGGCTACAGTTATGCCAATGGGCACGACAAATGATTGCTAATGATCGTCACTTTTTTTAATACGTAATGTTTTCTGATGAAGCAAAATTCAAAAGCAATGGAGAGCTTAACCGACACAACTGTCATTATTGGTCGAATGTTAATCCGCATTGGTACAGGCAGATAGATAACCAAAATCGTTGGAGTCTTGATGTTTGGTGTGCAATTGTTAACGGATACCTTGTAGGCCCATACTTTTTCGATGAAAATGTAAATGGCCATAATTTTTTACAGTTCCTGAGAGAACGTCTTCCAGTACTTCTTGAAGAGGTAGATTTATACACAAGAGCAAGAATGTGGATTCAATTAGATGGAGCTCCTGCGCACTATGCTTGAATAGTTAGACAATATCTTAATCAAAATTACTGTGACAGGTGGATTGGACGCACTGGACGTGGAGATTTGGGTGTTCGATGGCCACCGAGATCTCCAGATATGATATCACCCGATTTCTATTTGAAAGATGCTGTTTATGAACATGAAACTACAACAAGGGAAGATATAATCCACAGAATTCAAACCGCTTGTGAAAACATCCCAAGAGCTGTATTACTCAGAACAGTAGAACATTTTCAGCAGCGAATTGAATTGTGTATCCAACAAAATGGTGGTGTCTTTGAGCACCTGCGTTGAATTTTGAGCAAAAGTGAGAGGCAAGGGGACTCACTCTAATTAAGCACCCCGAAAAGTGAGAGGCAAGGGGACTCACTCTAATCAAGCACCCCGAAAAGTGAGAGGCAAGGGGACTCACTCTAATCAAGCACCCCAAAGGGAACACAATCCTATTACGTCCACGTCGTTGTTCCTGGGTAACGCTAAAGTTAGGATATAAATATGGACTTCACATAACATTTGATATTTCATTTTTGCACTTTTGACCTTACAAAATGGCTTTAAACTCAGCAAAGCATAATCACATTTTAAGTCAATTATTCTCTTAATGTTTATTACAATAACAAAATGATAATTCTACGAAAAAATTGAAAGGAAAACAATCTTAGGCTGATACTTCTTATTTGACCTTGAATTGACCTTCTCAAGGTCACTAAGGCAAACTTGAAATGTCATTTCCGACATAATTTTTCCGCTCTATCCGATTCCAAGGTCAAAAATAGAGGTTTCTATTTAAAAAAATCACAATTACCCTCAAATGACCTTGAAAATCGAGTTCAAGGTCATAGGTGTTTGTGTCATTCGATGGCCCCCTTTACCCCCTTCAACTTTTGTTAAGGTCATTTTTCGTTCAAATTAGTTTTTCCATGGTTTTTTGTCGTGGTCGGATTAAAATGAAACACCCAGTATGTCATGAACACAAAACTTTAAAAAAACGATTATATCTGCAGGAGTAATTATTTGTAGCATCCCTTTTATGTAAATCGAATCTGCAGATAACATTTTGTGATATGCATAAATACATAAATAGTCATTTCGTATTCACAAATATATATATATATGGGTCATTCTTTTTGAAACCGACCACCCCCTCTGTCCAAAAATCAGAGACTCGAAATGATTCCTGCCCGGGCTTAAAATTTAGCTTATTGTATCTAGTTTCCATTACCGAGTGGCCTTTTTGCGAAATTCAAAATGGTGGACCGGTGCAGCTCCGACAGTACACGAATATGACTACGGAATAGCAGTTATATGCCCTTAAAACTTGCAGGGGCAGAGAAAAAATTAATAACAAAACTTATTCGCATGTATTTTTTCCCGCTGAACGCGAATCCACCCTTAGTTTTGGCCTATGGGGTCACCTTTCGTCCATAACCTCAAAAAAGAGTCCAAAAATGCATTATTACGTGGCTGAGACTCGCAAAAGTGGTCAGAAAATCAGGGAAGAAGCTTAGCCGCGTGTATTTTTTCCCGCTGAACACGAATCCACCCTTAGTTTTGGCCTCTGGGTCCACCTTTTGTCCATAACCTCAAAAAAGAGTCCAAAAATGCATTATTACGTGTCTGAGACCCGCAAAAGTGTTCAAAAAATTTAAGGAGAAACTTTTAGATTTTTATCTGCTAAACTAGTATATTGTGTACCAAGGGCGTAAAGTGGCTTTTTTAGGCCGAGTACTGCAACCACACGAGACACGAGGCCAAAAAGCCCACTTAGCCCTTGATGCACACCATATTTTATGTAACACGCGAACGATTTTCGCGTTTTTCGTACCTATTAATAGGGACTAAAGTGACTCTTTTTTGACCGGCGGGCAAAAAAGTTATTTTAGCGGGCAATAAAAACCTTTATTGCCCGCATATTCAAACAGCGGGCAATAATGGCCTTTATTGCCCGCTAAAAAGTCTTTATTGCCCGCAACATTTTTTTTTGTAATTTTAAAAAAAAAGTTGATTTTGATAAATTTGCATTATTTATTTATTTTATATAATGTTTGAACAAGACAAGAGCACGGTTGCCGTGTCAAAAAATAGTCACATCAGTCCCTCTTAATAGGTACGAAAAAACGCGAAAATACGTCCGCGCGTTACATAAAATATGGTGTGCACCAAGGGCTAAGTGGGCTTTTTGGCCTCGTGGATTTTGCAGAACTCGTCTGCGGCTCGTAAACGCGCTCGCCTTCTGCTCGGGCTAACTCGCCTTGACTCGCACTGCAAAATCCACACTCAGCCAAAAAAAGCCCACTTTACGCCCTTGGTATGGATTTTTGCGTTTTTTTGACTTATTGAGTGGAATTAATGCAACTTTTTTCAGATGCGGCGACCACACTCTTAGTAGATTAATTTTTAAATTTCTTTACTATTTTTAATTTGTTGTATACAGAAGTAGATTAATTTTTAAATTTCTTTACTATTTTTAATTTGTTGTATACAGAAAAAAGAGTGTATAAGTATTTTTTATCATAGAATTTATTACAAATACATATAGAAAATTTTCCGAAAAAAAATGCGGCATATGCGGGCAAAAAAAATGAAAAACGCCCACCGATCTGAAAACAGTTACTTTAGTCCCGCTTAATAGGTCGGAAAAACGCGAAAATCGTGCTTGTGTTACAAAAACAAATTTATGGTGACTTTCTCTGTATTTTAGTTCTGCTATCGTTAAAAGAAAGCTTTTTCGATTCTATTCAAAGATTATATTATATACTTACTATTAAATATAATTGCGTGCTTTTGAAACAGAAAAATTATGATTATCTTAATATCCGTGGTCATTTTCGTATTGTCGTAAAATACCTTGTGTATATCTCGTAAATATACAGTTAAATATATTTTGACTTTAGTTATGTTCTTATTGAATATTGCACACAGTTTTAGAATTAATGACTTGAAAGACGCATGAAATGTAATCTAGAATTTTTATATTTTGAAAATGTTCGTACTTATAACACGCAAAAATTAAAAGGGATCTCTAGCGTAATTTAGATTATGACTTTTGAATATATCTAAGCAATTATTTTGTATAAAATTATATTGTATATATCTAAGCAGTAAAAATTGAGAAAATGCAAAAAATTGTTTTGCAAAATTTTCCAGAAAAACTTACTTTTTATGTCATTTTCTTCCTTTTATTATTATTGAATGTTTTAACTATACCTATTCAACTGAATGAAGTTTTGCTTATCGTAATTAAAAAATTGTAAACAATGTCACAAATATTAATTTCCACAAATACTAATTTTAAATACATTATTTCTGTAGCTTACTGCAACACTGCTGTAAGTATTATTTTGATAAAATGATCGAGGAATTTTTCATCAGAATTATTATTTAATATGTGACTTATTTTAGTTAATTTTGATCTAAAAAGGTTGGGAACCATGCCAAGTTATCGGAAAATATGGATTAATTTGAATTTATTTATTTACCTGGGCTAACTCTTTCACCTTCGTTTATATCTATTTATTTTGTGCAATATGGAGAGTGACTAATTTTATTAATATTATTTACTTTTTTACTGTTGCATGACTAATCATCGATGTCGTTTTAATAAACTAAATACAAATTTTTAAAGCGTATAATTTCGCTGCCGTTTTCCGCAATAATGATAAATATTCGTTAAAGCTTGATTAAAAATAAATTATAAAATGGAAAGCAAAAAGAATAGCTTGGAAAGTCTGAACAATTTTTTTAGAAAATATACATTTTTATTGCAAATAATAACGTTATTAAAGAACTTCATTATTTTCAAGGAACCCTAAGAGTTTTCTTTATTTTTATCTGCTTTTTTAAACAATTATCAAGTTTGCTTAATCTTTTGGCTTGTTTCAATTTTCATTCAAATTTTTTAGTTACCCACACAGCATGAAAATTCGTACAAAAATATTTCATAAAATATATCACAGTATAATATTTGTGAAATATTTCTAAAATATTTCATGCTGTGTGGGTATTAGTCTTTTTCGACAGTTCTCGATTTGTTTCAGTTTTTATTTTTGCCAGGAAAAAAAAAACATGAATTGGCGATGTTTGATACTTGCTTGTTATTTTCAGGGTATATACAACTTTTTATAAATTTATTTTACATTTTTTATTGTGCCGCAATATTAGTTGACATAGAAACAAAATGTCTCGAACAGATCGATGTATAAATCCATACAATATTAAAAATCATAAAGGCAGTAACTTAAGACCGATATTTAAGGAAATGCTTAAAGAATTTCCAGCTATATCAAAAAATGCTAGAATATGTCACACTTGCAGAAATAAAAAATATACATGCTGGACCGACCCGTATCGAACCAGATTTGACTCCAATGGATGTTTCTGAAGATCCCGAAAGTGATTCAGAACATGAATTTGCACAAATTAAATCAGTTAGAAAAATCGAATTAGAAGAGCTACTTACGGGCCTTAAAAATAAATTTTCAAGCTTAAACCGTAATGATCCATTAAGGCTTAGAATACTTACGATTGCACCAGAATCTTGGAGTGCAAGAAAAATACAAAAAGAATTTGGTTCATCTAGATTCTTAGCACAAAAAGCTAAGGATTTGAGATTATCCTTTGGCGTCTTACCACTTACAACAGCTAAAAGTGGAAACAAATTATCAGAACACACTGTTAAAAAAATAAGAGTTTTACGAAAGCGATTATATCAGTAGATTATTATCGGGGAGAAAAGATACAATTTCTGTTTTGATTGAAGGGGTACGTACTCAAGTACAGAAACGTCTTTTATTGCTTGATTTTAACGACGTATATTCTTCATTTAAGGAATCGCATCCGAACAATATTGTGAGTTTTAGTTTGTTTGCTAAGCTTAGACCTAAAAATTGTATTCTTGCTGGTGCCAAGGGGACTCATTGTGTTTGTGTATGTACAATTCACGAAAACTGTAAAATGATGCTGGGCGCTATGAATATAAATAAATTGACAGATAATCAAATATGTAATTATAAAGATTGTTTAAGTAAATTAGTGTGTGAAAAACCAACTCCCGATTGTTACCTTAACAATTGCAACAACTGTCCTGACATTGCAGGCTTTTCTTCATATCTTTTTGATTTGTTAAATAATAACTCAATCTATGAAATACAGTTTGGATCATGGGTAACTACTGATAGATCAACGTTACAAACACTAACACTAAAAACAGTTGATTTTGTCGAAGAATTATATAATAAACTTGTAAATTTAAAACCGCACTTTTTTCTTGCCAAAGAACAGTACATTTTTATCTCAGAACAAAAATTGAAAATTTCAGAAAATGAAGTAATGGCCATGTTTGACTTTTCCGAAAATTATGCTTATGCAGCACAAAATGCTTCACAGGCATTTCATTTGAATAATGACCAATGCACAGTATTTCCTGTCATTTTTTATTACAAAGAAGGTAAAGAATTAAAACATCAAAGTATTGTGTTTTTGTCAAATAGTCTTAAACATGACACCGCTGCTGTTTACACAATTCAGAATCAACTGATACCAATAATTAAAAAATATGTAAATAATTTAAAAAAAATAATTTACGTGACAGATGGGGCAAAGCAACATTTTAAAAACAAATATCAAATAGCAAATTTATTAAATCATAAAGTAGATTTTGGCATCGAAGCTGAGTGGCATTACACTGCTACAGCACATTGGAAAAGTTGTTTTGATGGCATTGGAGCAGCATTTAAACGGGAAGCTTATCGTGCTAGTCTTCTGGCGAAACCTACAAAAGCAATTTTAACACCTGAAGCACTTGTAAACTGGGCAAAGAATTTTTTTAAAACTATTCAGATAGTTTACTTTAGCAATACAGAACACGATTAAATGAAAAGAAAACTGAATAAAAGATTTGAAGAGGCAAAACCAGTCACAGGAATCTTAACTCATCATGGTTTCATTATATTATCTCAAAATTTATTATTAATGAAAAAGTATTCGAATTCTAAAAATGGAGAAAACATGCTTATGTAACTTAATGTAATTGAATAATCAACATTGAAACTTTTGTACTCTTTATGTAAGTATTAATACTATTGTATACATGCTTTATGTAATTAATATAACAAATATTCAATAATAATACAACGGACCTAAATACATAAGAAAAGCTTTGTCCCTAATTTTTTTACCACTTTATCGAGTAGTAACTGCGTAATACTGCATTTTTGGGCTGTTTTTTGTGGTTATGGATGGATGGTGGTCCCATAACAGTCTATAACGGGCCCAAACTAATGGTGTATTCGTCTTCAGTGGGAAAAAATACACGCGGCTAAGCTTCTTCCCTAATTTTCTGACCACTTTTGCGAGTCCAGCCACGTAATAATGCATTATTGGACTGTTTTTTGAGGTTATGGACGAAAGGTGACCTCATAGACCAAAACTAAGGGTGGATTCGTGTTCAGCGGGAAAAAAATACATGGGAATAAGTTTTGTTATTCATTTTTTCTCTGCCCCTGCAAGTTTTAAGGACATATAACTGCTATGACGTAGTCATATTGACGACTCAGATCATGCACGTGTTTTTACACGGGCCCGCGGAGGCGGCGTAGGTCGGGTTGTAGGAAATAACACACGAGAAGTTTAGATAAGGAACTGTATATTCAATTGTACTATACACAGAGGTGTAAACGCCGCACACTTCGACGAACGATAAAGAGAGATGAGAGATATTACCCCGTCGACGTGAGAGAGTGAGAGTGCAGGTACTTACAACTCAGTAGTGGCAGTAGTACTTAACGCAACGGACGTGGCCCAGTCTCGGACGTGGAGATGCAGCAGTTCGGACGGGCGTCGTAGCGGCTCATCAGTAACGCACGGACGAATATCGTTCGCTCTCGAGATGCTCGCAGGAACCATAACAAACACGCGTATAGTAGCAGCGCGATCTACTCGTGTGGATAGCGCAGCGAGACTAACTCTAGTCGCGGCTCTCCCGGCCGTCGGCACATCGTTGTCATATCTCGCCAACGTTGTGCGGCCAGGCGGCAACCGCGCTACCTATGCTCTCACTCTCTCTGTCTCTATCTTGCCTCGTCTCTTGTTCTCGCTCGTTTCGGCGCTCGTTGGCAGCTTGCTGAAACAATAATCTTATTACAATTAGTACATGATTAGCCGTTAGACATTTAACGTGCACTCGGCCGTCACAATATATATATATATATATATATAT
>JAZHPH010000255.1:50836-72718 GCA_037356405.1 Nasonia oneida | reverse complement strand
TATATATATATATATATATATATATATATATTTCTGTGAAATTTATAAAAGCCTTTATACATATACACGCACATTCACACATAATTTTCTTGCTGTATATAATCATCACACGTACATCCCTATACTAAATTTGCTGTTACTGACTATAATTTCTCTAAATATTTAATACTTTTTTCAGGTTTCTACATCGTTTCTGTTGCTGTATCTATACTCAGTGATTCTCTGGCAACTCCTTGCACTGGTGCTGTTTAGCTTATTGGAATAGAAGCTTGATCTGCTGTAAGTATAAGTATAATTTACTTTTACGGAGTCTGCATTTAAAATTTTTAAATGCAGACCCTCTAGTATTTTTCTTGAATATCTTGTTGGAGTTATCAAATAATATTTAAAAGTTTTAATGTTTCAATTAATTTACTCTAATACACTTTTGATCTTTATTAGGCACTCGTTCTTCTAGACGAACTTGTATACAAAATCTACATACATTTCACGACTTATTTCATAATAAATTATTAAAAATATACAAAATGTAATGTAGTTTAAAGGATAAGTAAGTTTGTAACTTTAATGTTACTGAAAAATAGATTATTCTTGAGTAGACATAAGGGACATAAGGGACTGGCTGCTTGTGCACTTTTTTGAGAATATCTGTGAAGATCATTACTTCCAGGCCTCATTGCCTGTGATCTCGAACTTACAGATACCACCTGTTTCTAATATCGACACCTATATGAGGACATGAAATATTTCCGAATTATTTCTGAAATATTCCATAATATATTGCACTGAAATATTCCATAACATTCCACTGAAATATTTTTTATTTTTACTTATAATTATCATTGAACAATTTTTCTGGTATAATGACAAGTCTACTTTCACCCAAACTTTTACAAATATTTAGAACAAACGATGTACAGTCGAAACATTAAATATTGAAAATACCCACTAAGCATGAAATATTTCCGAAAAATTTCTGGAATATTCTTAACATATTCCACTGAAATATTCCATAACATTCCACTGAAATATTTCGGGTAGAGTTAGGTGCACCACGACGTATGCAAAAGATACAGAAACGTATTTTAAGTACAGTGGGTTACGTTCACAGAAAAAAGGTTACACCTCGAAACCCCGTTCGCGAAAAACGAGCACTTTGTTTTACCTTGCTCGGCACAGTGATTCGTTCTGAAAGTTCGCTCCGCGCACGAATCGTAGACTCTAACCTTTATACGCTGTCATACACAACACAGGCTGCGACTTGTGCTTTGCCGCGGGAGGCGCTGCGCAAATCCACGGAGTAATTAGAGAGTATATCAATATACGTCGAAGAATTCACTAAATTAAGGTTAATGCATTGCATGCATTGATTGAACTAGATTTGTTTTGTGTATTTAGTTTTGTGGTATTTATTGTTGAAAGCGCTATGGATTGGAACCCAGCTACCTGACTACAACGCCACTTAGACGTAGCGGTGGCTCCGCTCGGCTGCTCATCCGGCCGCCCCTTCAAACATAAAAAAAATCCCCGCACATTTTTCCATTATATTAAAATAAATGAATGTCATGTTAATTTATGATAAAATACAACACATTCTATTTACTTTTCAATTTACCTTTACTAGCAAGTTCAGACGCGCTTCGCGCTTTCTTTTTATTGTATCATATATTTTCTCAATATATATTTTTTGAGGTTAGGAATTCATACATCTGTACAGTTCGCGTGCAAAAACGAATAGCGAATCAGACAACTCTTAAATCTCCTTCAAGGTGGCGTGATTAATTTTTTTAGATAGGATCAACCAATCAGACGACTCTTAAATCTCTTTCAAGATAGCGCGATCAATTCTTTTAGATAGGATGTGAGTGTATCATTTGTCTATGCGAATATATCATTTATCTATGTGAGTATATCATTTATATTCTGTCATTCATATCTGGTATAAATGAATAAAATAAAAATAAAATTTCGAAACATTTTACTGAGATCTTCCATGCTTTGTGGGTATACAATGTGACATTTTTTTCGGGTTTATAAACTATTGATGAGAAGCAGGCGCGCAAAATAGGCACTTTATGGTTACACACACACACATACACACACACACACTCACACATTAATGAGGCTCCGAAATTCTAACAATTACCTTATTAACAATAAAGTAGTCTAATATATGAATATGTATGCATTTCAGAGCCACACCAAAGCGATCGGCATTTGCCCCAGTGCTGCCAGATGACTTAACCGATGATGAAGAATAACACAGCCCCACAATAAAAAAAGATTGTCCCAAAAACTTGACCACGGTACTTATATGTTTTTGGGATCGCTGAATCCGAATCCAGGGTCAGTTTAACCCCATCAGATCTTAAGTCAAGGTCAAATAGGGGTCAAATGATCAAAATACATGAAGAAAAGAATAAACCATGGTATCTTGGGGTTTTTGGGGTCGCTGAATCCAAATCCGGGGTCAGATTAAACAATCAGATCTTTCTCAAGGTCAGTTGAAGGTCAAATTATCGAAATACATGAAAAATACACTAAAACCGTGGTATCTTGGGGTTTTTGGGGTCGCTGAATCCGAATCCAGGGTCAGTATAGTCCTATAAGGTTATATTTATGGTCAGTTCAAGGTTAGTTCAAGGTCATGGACAGTAAAAAGAGTGATAAAATTAGTTATAAACTGAAACAATGCAAAAGGTAATGTAAACCATAAAGCAAAGAACAATATATACTCGAGTACAATCGTATCCTTTAAAACTATATTATAGTTTACAGCTCCTTCATTTACTTTAAATTTGTTAGAAGTATATGCAATTCAATAAAATACCCGTAAAAATATTAAGCCCATTACTCTTTTACTCTTTATTATGGTAACGAACTATTTTATTGTCAAATGATCTACGAAGTGGATTACTATTTACTAAATTTAAAACTATTTGTTGGTAATTTGCGCTCTTATGATTTCCAAGAAAATTTTTAATTACGTCCTTGAAACATAACCATGCTTCTCTCTCTGTATGATTCATTTTTGTAACAAAAATTTCATCTTTTATCATCTTACGAATCTGAGGGCCATCAAAAATTCCTTCATTTTCAATTTTTTCACTCTTTTTACTGTCCATGACCTTGAACTAACCTTGAACTGACCACAAATATAACCTTATAGGACTATACTGACCCTGGATTCGGATTCAGCGACCCCAAAAAACACAAGATACCATGGTTTTAGTATATTTTTCATGTATTTCGATAATTTGACTTTCAACTGACCTTGAGAAAGATCTGATTGTTTAATCTGGCCCCGAATTCGGATTCAGCGACCCCAAAAAACCCAAGATACCATGGTTTTAGTGTATTTTTCATGTAGATCGATAATTTTACCCCTATTTGACCTTGACTTAAGATCTGATGGGGTTAAACTGACCCTGGATTCGGATTCAGCGATCCCAAAAACATAGAAGTACCGTGGTCAAGTTTTTGGGACAATTTTTTTTATTGTGGGGCTGTGTAATTATGGAATATTTCTGGAAATAATTATGGAATATTTCTGGAAATAATTATGGAATATTTCGTGAAATAATAAATGAATATTTCTGGAAATAATTATGGAATATTTCGTGAAATAATAATTGCATATTTCTGTGAATTGATTATGGAATACTTTACAGGGATTTTTGCAGATTACCCTTCTGAAGAAATGGCTGCACCTACTACGTCTGCAGCTACAACCGTCATAATATGTGCACGTTTTTTGCACACTTTCTACATATCCTGCATGCATGTAAATTTGCAAAGTGTGCAAAACATGCACATATTATTACGGGAGGTGTAGCTATACAGACGTAGGTGCAGTTTTTTCAGAAAGGTAATCTGCACAAATCCCCGTAAAGTAATCTATAATCAATTCACAAAAACATTCAATTATTATTACACGAAATATTCCATAAATATTTTCCGAAATATTCCACAATTATTTCCCGAAATATTATGCGGAATATTGCTGGAAGATTTCTGTAATATTTAATGCACTAAGTTTCCATAGAATATTCCACAAAATTATTTCAGAAAGATTCATTAATTAATCCTCCGAAATATTGCTGGAAGTTTTCAGAAATATTGCATGCATCAATGTTTTTATAGAATATTCCACAAATATATTCAAAAAATATTGTCTGATTATTCCACTAAAATATTGCGCGAAATACTACCGGATTATTTCCGAAATATTGCATGCATCAAGGTTTTCATAAAATATTTCAAAAATTTATTTCAGAAATATTCCGTGAATATTCCACCGAAAATCATCCATGAAATATTGTTGGCAGATTTAAGAAATATTGCTGGCATCGGAGTTCACGTACATCATTCCGCAAGTTTATTTAAGAAATATTCCATGAATCTTCCACTGAAATATTCCATAAAATATTGTTGAAAGATTTGCGAAATATTGTATGAATATAAATTTTCGTTAAGCATTACACGAAATTATTTATAAAATATTCCAGCAATATTGCAATGAAATAATTAATGGAATAATTCATAAATATTTCGTGAAATATTCCAATGTAAGAAATATTTAGGACATAGCGATATTCCATAAATATTCCATGGAATATTTATGAAATATTTCAAGTATTCCTTCCATATATTCCATAAATATTCCATCCTGTGTGGGAAGCAATCATACCCATTTTCGCAATTCGCAAATTCGCGTAAGTATTTTAGTTCTAGAGAGTCAGCTGCTTTGCGAAACATTTGTAGCCCCGTTTACTGTATCTACAACGCATGTAAGTATCGAGCAACAGCATTCTTGATCGTTACTCGTCAGCGTGGTGTTAAGCCTTAGAAGTTATGTGACTATTGAAATCTATTTAAATGTCATTTTTTCACGTAGCTAATACATTTTTCGCGTACAAAAAATTTGTGATCCTTCGCGCGCGAAAGCAACTCAAATTTTGGGACATTTCGCGCACCAAAGGTACTCAAATTTGGGCCATTTCACGTGCGAAGCATCTCGGAAAAGCGCAGTTCGCGCGCGAAGCCTATGGAAAATTTTCTTCGCGTGCGAAAGAATTTTTCAAATCGTCGCGTACGAATAATTTGGAGTAAGGGTGGTGGGGGGGTCTTCGCGAAAAGGGTTTCGTGTACGCAAAAAGACGCCGCCTAGACAGACTCAATTTTTTTTTCTCCTCTCTGTTAATACCCGTTTTTCAAATCTCTCAGATTTTTTAATTTTTTCAAATTTCTCAAATTTTTCAATTTTTTCAAATTTCTCAAATTTTTTGTGCACGACTTGAAATGCACGATCTCCTACCCAACTTTCATGCAGAAAAAACGTCCCTTTCATGCCCTTGTTGGAAAAAACACGGTGTGCAACACGGGAATAAAAGATACGTCAGACTTGGGTGAGGTGTTTTCAGCATTCGTGCTGAACACCTCATCCATGCTTGATATAGTTTATTTTCTCCCCTTGTTGAACAATGTACTATTTTATAAATATGCCTGTAGTACTTTAATTATAGCTTAAAATGGTTACTAGATAATAAAAGAAAGAACAGTAAAAATGCGGTAAGGAATGACTGATCTATAATAGCAACATGGGTTGCTAATATGATATAAAAGCCTCATCTCCATCATAGCACTTACAAAAATAATAAAATAAAGTTTGAAACATTATGTATACAATTTTCTGATTAATTTTTTCACCCCATTCTGTATTTAAATTAAATCTGTATAATATTGCCCCGAGACTGTTACAGGATTGCCCCACCCCATCCAAAAGAAAAGAGTTCAAGTTAGCCCTCCTCTCCCATAGAATTTAATCGATCCAATCAAATTTAATTACGTTTTAATGCAAAAATGGCAATTATTTTAATTCTATAAACGGTTTTATTGATTTCTATGAACTTCTATAAACTTTTTTTAGTAGAGTTACGCTTGCTACAAATTAGGAAAATGAAAAAATGATTTCCTCTTTTCTTTATGATGACAAGTTTTTAAATGACGCATAGCTTTGCTATCAGTAATTTTGGTAAAATGTATCATCAGGAAGAAAAGCAAACTAGATAAACATTCAAAGATCATCTCATATTCTAATAAACACTCCTCTATTTTAATTAATATAATCATGATTTCATCCAAATCGAACCATGTTAAAATCTTGCATAACTTTTGTTTACCTTAAAATAAAAAAGCATCTTTTGCAATTGATATTTAAGATGTTTCCACACAAAAGCAAATCATCAGTTTAAGAAAGCCTCACTTATAAAGAATAAAATTAAATTCGTAAGTCACATAAAAATAGGTCAATCTGGCTAAATGCAATGAAAAGATTTTAAATAAAAAGTTTTGAACTTATTAATATTTGAATGTTTATTATACTTATAAGAAATACATAAAACTTGTACTTAGTTTTGTCTTATTTTACTTTTCTTAAAAATACATCTTTACATGAAAATACATTTTCACTTTAAAATATTTTATGCGAATCAGAGCTTTTGTTTTTGTTTTTTAGCTTATACATGAATGAGAAAATTCGTGCTCCCATATTTCCTGGATAATGTACAAGATAATAGATGCAAATACTTATTCTTCATGCGAATAGACAAAGCGTACAAAACCTTCATATAATTAAGACCAGATCTGCTGACAAATAACTGTTTATTATTACAGGGATTTGGAGTTTTACTTATATACTCTGTAATTTTTTAATGACTATATAAATTAATAAATAAATAAAATAAATACATGTAATTTTATGGGATCCTTTTTTTATATCATACAGAACAAATTAAAATACATTACAATAAGGCTATGAAATAACTGTCAAAAAAATTAAACTTACGGTGAAACTTTTGTAAAAGTTGTAGTTAATCTTTCGAACATAATTTTAGAAATATAGAAATATTATATAATGTATATAAATAGATATGATATTTTTCTTTGTTTCCAGGTATAGTTCATATATTATATTATTGTTTGCATACTTTTAATTCTTTAAAGATTAAAGATATAGAGTAGAATATAGAGGTTATAGAGATTATAGTAAAATGAGATAAAACACGATCGGATTTTCGTCTACTACATGGAGTAAGAACTCTTATGAAGCGAGGCCGAGGCATCAAAAGTGGGCGACTTTTGATGCCACTTTGAGCGGCTGGCTTTCTCCGACAGAGATCCGCTCAGCGGAACCGCGAAGCCAGCGAGTTTGGGAAGCCCCTTGCGGCAGTTTTAGAAATCTGCATGGACAATTTAGTCGAGGAAATAAAGCACTAAAAACGGCAGCGTTGGATACCGAATGTGCAGAAACGCACCCGATGGCTAACTTCAGTGCGCGCTGAGTTTATAGAGTAAAATTTCACGCCGCGAAGTTGCTCGACGGGTGCAACCGTTGATGCAACTCCGAAAATCGAAAAATCCCTAGACGATTGTTCGTCTGCTGCGGTCTGCTGCTGGCTGCTCCCGATTATTGAGTGCTAACGCTGAGTTTTATTATTAAGTAAGTAACAGTACTTGATCTAATTAATTCGATTTCAATTTTTGGTTGTCCTAAAAAGAAAGTTGTGTAGAGAATTAGAATTTGAGTACATTTCTTTAGATGATTTCGCTGAGGAAAGTAGTATTGAAATGTTAGGTTAGAGTAGTTGCTAATGTTCACAATAATATTATATGAAAAGTAATTGTAGTTGTAGTCACAGTACTCACAATTACTGGTACCTATAGCAGTGATATTGTTTTTGATTTCAGTCTCGGAGCCAAATCTTTCTCCAGCAGCCAACTGTGTTCGTCGTCAATGATTTGCTTCTTTGGATGATTTGTTTCCTGGAGTCAACTGAATTCCCTCATGCTTGAGCTCTGTGAGTCTGGTACTTAAGTCTCATAGGAAAAGATGTCCATGCCGAATAAACCCCTGGCAGTTATCTTATAATAGATTTGCACTATTGTCAAAGATGTGAAATCAAAGTACTTTTCACTGAATAAGCTGATATTAATGTACATGATATACATTTTAGGAAGATGTGTGACACCATTGCTCCATCAGAAGTAGAAATGTGCAAGGAAAGAAGAGCAGTTGTGAGAAAGTGTTGCTGTTCAGTCTGTCAGCTTAGAAAAATACTGTGTATCACTCTTTGTGCTGATTCTACTATTGTACGGGTTCCTTTTTCTTGCTACATGCTTTGTCTGAATGATAGTTCACCATCACTCAAAATACACAATAGGTATTTCAAATCAAAATCATATAGAAATCTTGTAACAAACTTGATATTGATTATTTGATTTGATTTTAGGAGTTTAACCAATGTTATTCTTTCCAGGTCTCTTACTGATGGATATGTGGCATTGCTGACGCAGGACAGGCAGAGGACACAGAGATAATTAACTGTTTATTACTGCCAATACAACCATGTAGATACGACTGTAAAGCTGGATACACGCTGTTGCATGGTGCTGGTTGGAGATTTTGTACACTTTAATTACATTAATACAATGCTGGACTTGGATACACGCTATCCAGTGGTACTGGTTGGTGTTCTTGGATACTTCACCCACCTTAATATGTCTCCAGAGCAAGATATTATAGTGACACGCTGTGTGCATTTTTCAGTTTAATATCAAGTACTATAATCAGTATTAGTGATTGTAGAAAGATATTTGTATCGATACTAATTTGCTTTATTCAAAACAACAGTTATCCTCAATCTTCATATGACTTGGTTCGGTTAAGTCAAATGAAGTTACTATACAGGTATCACATAATGAATAAAGCGAATAAAAATTGTTCTTTGATCTCAGTGTTTTTACTTAAAAGCTAGTTTGTAAAATTCACATAAGTCTTTCTATTGTACTCTAATTTCTCTCTTGTTTCCTAGCTGAAACTGTCATCAGAAGAAAATATTTGAGTGCTGTGCAAGGATTTAGAACAGACATTCCAGCTGACGAGTCCAAAGGATGCAGATCACCAGCCAAAGATGTTTAATTATTAGGACAATATGTCAATAATCCCATTACTCAACTTGACATTCACATATGTAAAAGATTTTACATAAGTAAATTGTAATGGTATATTGTGCCTATAATGTATTTTTATAAATAACTTTCATATACTTCTAATAAAGTATAATGAAAAAGTTTTTTTCTAGTATTTTATATGTTTCATTATTGCACAGTCCAAAACAAAAATATCTCATGACTGAAATGACGTTTGATTGATACTTTTATATAAATTTAATTGAAATCTACATTGAGTATTAAAGTACAACAGTACGTATAATAGTATGTACAATAATACTATAATTTTGAGTCATTTCATGGAGTAGATCTGTGGCGCCACGCGCTGGACAGCATCGTCGCCAGCGCAAGCAGACGCTGCAGCCGAGGCCTGACTTCGACTAGCGGAGTACCGCCGGAGTCAGCCTCAAAATGTCGTCCGGCCGACGCCACGCCGTGGCGAGCGGGGAGCGCGCACCGGTCGCCATTCTGGGACTGGCCGCCAGACTGAGCACACGCTCAAATTCGTCAGTATTATTCTTGTAATTAAAGTCGTCAGAGTTGAGTAGCAGTACATCGGAGTGTTAGTTCTTTTCCTCCTGTACCTTCCTGTGCCCACGCGACTCGCGGAGAAAGCAATATCCGATCAGTGAAACAGTTAAATTCTAAAGTTCAGCAACACGCTTCGGAGTCGGGCACAGCGCGAAGAACCGACGCCATCTTCGATACGTCATCTCACTCTTACTCTCGGCGGCCAGCCCAGCCTTATCTCTCGGCGTTCCGCGCGGGCTTCCCCAGGACATCGCAGAGGAGCTGTCGGACCTGATCTTCCAGCCTCCAGCCGTCAACCGCTACGCAGTCCTCTGCCAGGCGGTGCTACGTCGCCTCTCCACCCCAGCCGACACCCAGCTTCACCAGGTCCTGAACGAGGTGCGCCTGGAGGACCGCACTCCATCCCAGCTGCTGCGTCACATGAAACGCCTCGCCAACGACGCGATTTCAGATGAGGCCTTGAAGGTCAAGTGCTGCAGATCAGCTCTCTCGAGGAACTGGCCCACCTGGCTGACCTCGCCATGGTTCCAGAGCCGCAGGTCCACGCCGTCGCCTCTCGACTCTCAACACCTTCGTCGAGCGGCGTCTCGTCTCGCACGGCATCGCCCCAGCCGGATTCGAACATGGCCGCGCTGCAGGCTACGCTGGCGCAGCTCCTCACCACCTCGCAGAGGCAGAGCAAGCTGCTCGAGACCCTCGTGCGCAACAACACCAGCAATAACATCAGCAACAACATCAGCAATAGCAGCAGCAACAGCAGAGGTACAGCGCGCTCTCGCTCTCGCCCCCGTCGAACCGCAGCGCCAGCGGCCGCCGG
Organism: Nasonia oneida; assembly: GCA_037356405.1. Taxonomy (NCBI): domain Eukaryota; kingdom Metazoa; phylum Arthropoda; class Insecta; order Hymenoptera; family Pteromalidae; genus Nasonia; species Nasonia oneida. The sequence goes on along the minus strand of JAZHPH010000255.1, from coordinate 62,358 downwards.
CGATGACATGTGCTGGTACCACCGGAAATTCGGCCAGCAGGCCGTACAGTGTAAGCAGCCTTGCTCGTTCACCCCGGGCTCGGGAAACTAAAGGCGCCTCCGCCCCCGCAAGCCGAAGCGGTAGGCGCAGTCACGGAGAGACGCTTGCACATCACCGACCAGTCAACAAAACTCAGGTTCCTGGTGGACACCGGTTCGGCCGTCTCACTGCTGCCTCGCTCACATTTCAAGGAGACGAGAAGACGTAGCCCTCTCACCCTCAGTGCAGCCAAAGACTCAGCGATTGATACTTACGGCACTCACTCGCTGACGCTGGACCTCGCTTTGGCCAAACCACTCAGCTGGAAATTCATCGTAGCCGATGTCAGTGATCCCATCCTAGGCGCGGATTTTCTGGCACATTTCGGCCTCGCTGTCGACCTCCATCACAGACAGCTCCTCGATGCCGACCACTCACACCATACCACCGGTGCAATCCTTCCAGCTCGAGTCTTCTCCGTCGCAGTCAACATCACGGCCGACGTCGCTGAGGGTGTGTTTGATGACCTGTTGAGAGACTACCAAGACCTAGCTACTCCAGGCAGCACCACCATTTTACTACCGGATTTCTCCGCCCTCCATCACATCGTGACGAAAGGGCCACCAGCTGCAGCACGGCCATGCCGGCTCCACGGGGAGCGCCTCGAGGCGGCGCGTGCAGGATTTCGAGCGCTTTTGGAGATGGGCATCGTCCGTTTATCAGACAGCTCCTGGGCGAGCCCTCTACAGCTGGTCAAGAAAGCCGATGGCTCATACCGCATCATGGGCGACTATCGCCAGCTCAACAGTCGCACCGTCCCAGACAGATACCTGCTCCCAGTTATAGAGGATCTTTTACTGGAACTACAAGGCGACACCTTCTCAGTCATAGACTTGAAGAAGGCCTTTTATCAAGTCGCTCCCGAAGGCGCGCACAAGACGGCGATTACAACCCCCTTTGGGCTCTTCGAATTCACTCGCTCGTTGATGGGGCTCCGCAACGCAGCACAATCTCTCCAACGCGCAATGGATCATCTTCTGCGCGACCTGCCATTCGTGCGAGCATATCTGGACGACATAGTCGTTGCATCCAGGGGTCGAGAGCAGCATTTGGAGCATCTCCGGGTCCTCTTCGCCACTCTACGCAAGGCACGCATCAAGATCAATCAGGACAAGTACGTCCTGGCCAAAGATTCAGTCACCTATATCGGTTACTGCATCTCTAAAGATGGCTGTAGTCCACCACCAGGCAAAGTCGAGGCAATCCAAGTTTTTCCGCAGCCGGCTGACACTTCACAAATTCGTCGTTTCTTGGGGCTTGTCAACTACTACAAGCGATGCATCCCTGGAGCTGCACCCCTCAACGATCTACTGAAGCTCTTGCCGCAGTGCAAGAAACCGTCGTCTCTCGCCTGGACGAAGGAAGCACAAGATGTCTTCGAGAAAACGAAGCGAGCGCTCGCGGACACAGTTACCACCACCTTTCTGCGTCGCGAGGCCCCTCTACGGCTCTACACCGATGCCTCCGACGTCGCCATCGGTGCTGCCCTGAAGCAGTACGAGAGGGAAGGCATCTGGCGCCCACTAGGCTTCTTTTCTAGAAAGCTCTCGGACACCGAGAGGCGCTACAGCACCTACGATGGAGAGCTTCTCGCCGCATTCGCCTCGGTTAAGCACTTCAGCAGCATCCTCGAAGGGCGCCCTTTCACCCTGTATACGGACCACAAGCCGCTGTCCCTCGCAGCTCAGCAGCCACCGGAAAAGCCTCGCCTCGCCAGTCCAGACAGCTCGACTACATGTTCCAGTTCCCGATCAAGCTGGCGTACGTCAAGGGCCCCAACAACATCGCCGCAGGCGCCTTGTCTAGAGTCAGCACAATCAAGATGCCGGCTTGCCTGGACCTCACCACCCTCGCCCAGCAGCAAGCGAGCGATCAAGACCTGCCGCACTTGCTCAACACCCGAGACGGAAAACTTCAGCCCCTCAACATCGACGGTTCCTCCCTGTATTGTGCAGTGGACGGAAATGTAATTCGGCCGTACATCCCCAAGGAGCTGAGGAAGACCGTCTTCGAGGCACTGCATGGGCTCTTCCACCCAGGCGTCCATTCCACGACGAGGACGATTGCCCAGAAGTATTTCTGGCCACATATGCGGAAGGAGATCGCGCGATGGGCGCGCGCTTGCGAGCCGTGCCAGCACTCCAAGGTCCACCGGCACAACCGAGCAGCTCTAGGAGACTTCGCGGCCCCGGATGCGCGCTTCGACCACCTGCACCTGGACCTCATCAAGCTCCCGTCGTGCTCGGGTTTCCAGTACTGTCTCACCATCGTTGACAGGTTCTCCAGGCGGCCGCACGCCATCCCTCTTCCGGACCAGCAGGCAGACACGATCGCGCGAGCCTTCCTCGAGCACTGGATCAGCTCGTTCGGGACACCGCTCACCATCACCACGGACCAGGGCCCGCAATTCGAGGCGCACCTTCTCGCCGCCCTCGCTAACATCATCGGCGCAGCCCGGGTGCACACAACACCTTACCAGCCGCAGGCCAATGAGCTGGTGGAAAGGATGCACCGCACTCTCAAGGCGGCCCTCATGTGCTGCGCACCAACACCGTGGCCGCAGGCCCTTCCAGCCATCCTTTTGGGCCTCAGAACGACCTTCAAATTGGATCTTCAGGCTTCTCCTGCCGAAATGCTCTTCGGCACAACTCTCCGAGTCCCAGGAGACTTCTTTGTTTCAGCTAGTCATCCAGATGCGAACTTTCGTCGCCGAGTTGCGTGGTCTCATCGGCCGGTTGCGGGCAGCCCCAGGGTCCAGGCACCTACCGCCTCGCACGCCGTTCTTCCACGGCGACTTGCGCACCTGCACGCACGTCTTTAGGAGAGTCGACACGGTCTGCACGACGCTGCAGCCGCCCTACACGGGGCCACACAGGGTGCTGCGACGCCTCGACGACCAGCGATACGTGGTCGAGGTGAACCTCAAGGTCCCGGCACCTTCAACATCGCCGCTGCCGCCGCCCTCCGCCAGTCCATCCCTCAACAGGCCAAAGAAAACGGTGTCGTTCCGGACGCAGTGCACGTCCGGCACTGGCGGGGGAGTAGCTGTGGCGCCACGCGCTGGACAGCATCGTCGCCAGCGCAAGCAGACGCTGCAGCCGAGGCCTGACTTCGACTAGCGGAGTACCGCCGGAGTCAGCCTCAAAATGTCGTCCGGCCGACGCCACGCCGTGGCGAGCGGGGAGCGCGCACCGGTCGCCATTCTGGGACTGGCCGCCAGACTGAGCACACGCTCAAATTCGTCAGTATTATTCTTGTAATTAAAGTCGTCAGAGTTGAGTAGCAGTACATCGGAGTGTTAGTTCTTTTCCTCCTGTACCTTCCTGTGCCCACGCGGCTCGCGGAGAAAGCAATATCCGATCAATGAAACAGTTAAATTCTAAGGATCCGTATAGAAAGATAGAGAAGCTCAATCCAACCGATACGGAACATCCTAATCATTTCGGCATAGGTGCTCTTGTTACAAGGTAAAAAGACTCCGAAATCGGAAATTAAATAGAAAAAAAATTCAAACCTAAACACACGACAAGCAAACAGACGCAAGAGCCTCCCCCATCGCGGAAAAAGCTCTCAAGCTCGGCGTGGCGAGAGGAAAAAAGCTCCAGCGCGCGTGTTTATTGACATTCCATTTCAGATCAGATTTCAGTTCACGATCACGACCCCGCCGCGGCTCTCTTTTCTCCTTCCTTCTCTTTCTCTCACTCTGCACACGTACTGCACATACACACACACCTCGGCCGTGATAATCGGATCGCGCGCTTGCGCTGAGGCCGACCGGACAACGACTCCGCTCGACCGACAGCCGTCCCTCGTGTCGTCGCGATTGTCGTAAGAACTAACGTTCTAATTTTCGAATATTTCGCGTTTGATTTAAAAATAAACGTTGTATGACTCGCGAGAGAGTTTCTATTAATATATAAAAATATAATGGCGTGTAATAACGTTACGCGGCTGCAATTATGTATTTGCACGATCGATGTATATACATAGGTAAGCAGGTCGGCAGTTATCCAGTCAGCTCTCGTATCGCCGCGCGTCATCAGCGCTATAATCATTACGATTACTAGGCAAATTGCAACAGTTATAAACAATCAAAAGCTTAATGGGAAAATATCGAAGGGTATCTCGCGATCCATTATTCTACATTCGATACAAAAATAGATATTAAACTCGGAGCGCGAGAGCGAGGATATATTGGAGCGTTATAAGAAGAAAAACCGATCGTGAATTTGCATATAGTTTAAGTGGATTTGTTCGAAAAGGCGAAGAAGGAATAAACAGCATCGCTCTATAAAACGATGATCGTAGGTGTAAAAGTTAAGAAGTACCACATGTATATCGCGAAATCCTTATTTTTTCTTAGATTAGGCTGTTCTCATGATACCGAAAAAATCAGTCATACATATCACCATTAAATAGCGCGTAAGCCAGTGGAGTCGTTGAAGCAGCTGTGGGGGTAAAGTCGGCGAGATGCTTCGAAAGATACAGCGTGTCCGTCCTGGGCCTCATGTTGGCGATGACTACGCGCAGACAACTTTTGACGCTTGTCAAGCGAAACCTCCAACGCAGATATGATAAATGAAGATTTTTCCCACTCGTCCGCTTATGTGCAGCACGTGTTAAATAATTTTATCCATCAAATAGAAAAGTACAAAAACTGCATGTAATTATGTATAGAGTAAACACAATTTTGATTTTTCTTACACATAAAAAGATGTATTTATTTATTTGATCATTGAACGGTACCCACATTTCAAATTTTGAATTAAAATTTAATAATTTAGTTTGATCGTTTTACTTATTTTTTGTATGATTTTAATTGAAACACACGTAAGTCATAAATTTTAATGGCGCAACGCAATTGACGATCTGGAAGCAAGTAACAGCGATGACAGTGGCGATGCACAAAAGGAGATGAATCAGTATCTGCGATTCTTTTTTACTGCCCATGCTGCGTCTACAATATTCATAAACAATAACATTTAGTAACCAAATAATCCAATTCTTTAGATAGATAAACAATAATTCAATAATTTTATTTGAACTTTAATTGATTTCCCGGTGGAAATGAAAAATGACTAAAACTTTTCCAAAAGTTTGCCAAATTGTGCCAAACCATATACATTTCGGACATTTGGTACATTTGTGGCATAGCTTTGGCCCAGTTTTATGTGTCATTCTGTGTCAATGTGGGTTCTTACTTTGCTCTTCTTCGATTATGCGCTGCTTCTCGAGCTCGAAAAGCCTCTTGCTGGCTTCCCTGTTGAGATAGGCCTGACGCCTTCGAGAAGCATGGTACTGCCTGGCCTTTACCCACTTGCCACCACGATCTATAAATAGATTGTTATTTTATTATTTTCAGGTATTATTTCCACAACTGGTGCACAGAGTTCGAGCTATAACGTGGTAATATGGATGAATTTTTTTGTTCTCATTTTTATCTACACATTTATTTTACAATTTTATCTTGAGAACGCTCAAATTCGCCCATAAAACAAGCATAACATGAGCATTTACACCCACTATTATTGAAATAGTATATTATGTACTTAAGGGCGTAAAGTATGGATGGCTTTAGACCAAGAGTACTGCAAACTCGGCAAACTTGGTTAAAAAAGTACACTAAGTCCTTATTGTATGTACACTATATTTTTTACTATATATACATAGTCTCTGTTTTTTGGCATAGCATATTTACGCTTACTATAAGATTTTATAGTCAAACTATGGGAGTTTATAGTATTATTTTAGTTAGAGGAGAGGGGGCGAACTTGAACGCTTTTTTGTCGCTTTATATTTTAAAACCGTTAAAAGAAAATAAAAAATCAATCAATTAGGTTTCAAGTACTTGGATTAAAGTTGTTATACAAAAAGTTACAGAAAGTGTCCAAGAATTTTCGATTCACTGGCCCTGCACGCATAACCGCTGCTTACAGAAAAGTCCGACGGTCCAAATGTTGGCGGAGCGTAGGTGCGCTTTACACAAAAGTTATAGAAGAGTTATAGTATTTGTTGAGTGAGTGAGTTCTCGGACTCACATTTCCCCGCGCCTGCGTGCTCAGCTGTGATGGGAAGAACGACGAGACAAATAGTTTTTTGTATACGCTCACGAGATAGCGCTACGGTCGCTGCTCGACGGAAGCTCCTGTCGGTCCATGTTTCTTCCGGCAGAACATTTCGAGAAGCGCTTGTCTATCGCTGTACTTTCTTTTGTATCAAATAAAAGATTATTATAATAGTTTCTTACTCATTATAACCGTGTGTTAAACTTTATTTCGGAACCATCACCTTAGAGTCCACTGGTCTAAAAGATAACTCAAAAGTATTGCCTCGCGTTCAAGTTCGCTCCCCTCTCCCCTAATAGTTACGCACTTCAAACTTACTTTTTTTGTAAGCATTGTTCTTGCCAGCATCAGATTCTGAAACACTAGTAATAATGGAACAACGTTATTTTTTTACGTGTAAATGCAGGCTAAATTTTCTATTTTATGTACGATATTTTGCAGCCACATGGAAGACTCTCGCGAACGAGTAAAAGTGCAACGATGACAGATAGACAAAGCTAAATCTAGGAATCATTTTGATTTTTTATGGGGCCAGATTTCATGATTTTAGCGCGAGCTATATATCTTTTGAGCTTTAAACAATAAATATAATAAATTTACCATTCTGGGAATTATTATCCCTTCCTCTGCCACCTTGATTGCCATTTGCAGCAGAAATATTTGTAATTATTAATAATTATTATAATACCCGATAGTATGCAAGTATTAAAATAAATTAATTACATTTAGGAGTGTTATCCTTTTGTTCGCCCTTCTGTCTCTTGATATTATCTATAGTAGCATCTCAAGCGATTTTATTTATCAAGAAATACTGAATTAATACAGTCATAATCGTGCATTATACGTAACAAGTGCGCAAAATACCTTTTTCTGCTATTTCTTTTTGGGCCGCTTTCAGCTTCTCTTTCAGCGCCAAAATTCTAGCCTCAGGATTATCGTCTTATCCTGGCATTTTCTACAAAATATATTTTGTACAACAAAACTGCGACGAGGATAATTCCGTTCTTCCGTAATCCAGTTCTTCAACTACTACTTTTTTATGTTGCATGTTAAACGTTTGCAGAATGAATGTTGCTTGTCATCTGTGACACAGCCTCTTTTATAGTATCGATTTCTAGCTTGTAGGTAAGTAATTTTAAATCAAATTGCTCTCTGTATGCTTCCAAAAGAGAATCTAAATTGTTTAAGTCTCTTTCTTGTCGGGATATTAAATCTAGAATTTTTTAGTTTTCCATTTGAAGTTGAAACAAACTGACAGCCTCATCTATGTTTTGTGTATCTCCCTCGTTGCATAAGCTCTTTTTATCCATATCGTATTGGCCATCTGTTGTGATTTTGAAACCAAAATCAGGAGGGCCACGACTTCCCTCACTCTTTTTCAAATTACGTCCGAACACGTCGACACTCATTTTGATAATGATGTTTGTAAATGAAACAGCTCAGTATATATAGCCTCCTTCGCGAAGTTCTTCTATGATTGAGTGTATTTCGTTGATATGACTAGGATTGCCAGCTGATTGTTCAGCTATAAGTAAGCGTAAACGATCAACTAGCTCATTTGGATCGTCCCAGTACACATACTCCATTCGAGTATCTCTTCTAGCAATTTTATAACGAGGTAATCCTTTTCCACCTTTCTTTTGAGCAAACATAGGATTGATAATGTCAGTATATTTTTTACTATTATGAACACGAATTGGTTGTGTGCTCAAATATTGTTTTTATGAGCATTTGTCGCTTCCAGAATACTTCGATAATTCTGCAAATCACTTTGATCATAAATCTTGGGTTGTTTTTCAATGAGAAATTCCATCAAACCAGCTGTTTTTGGATATCTTCCATCTTTTACTTTAATGCTTCGATCTCCAAACACTATTGATGAGTCACCTAACCTCCATTCCGAACCTTCTTTTCGAACTCCATAAATTTTATCATTATCCTGCTGATGCTTCAACATAGTCATATACATGTCTGCTACATTACTGGGCTCTTGAATTACTCCCCTACGAATTTTCGTATCATTCAAATCATCATCATCATCCTCACTAGCTGCAGTTTCAAAATCAGATTCATGATAAGGTTCAACTGTATCATCATCAAAACTGTCATTAAAACTTTCATTTTTGACCATTTCATCCTTAACCTCTTTCTTTATTGTTCTACTACTACGTTTAGATACTTCAGATTTTTCAACTGTCTTAACTAGTTTCTCGAGAGGATCAACAATAGGTTTAAAAGTTTCTCCTATTGACTGTTCAAATTTATCTTTTCCAAATTTCAGCAGACTATACTTGCGTTTTACAGACTATACTAGCGATGTTGTATATTTTGATAGCTTCGGCGACCTTCAACCACCTCTAGATTTGATGTTGTATTTGGGTGTTGATCGAATAAAGTACAACGCTGAACGATATCAGGACTATGATACATTCAATTGCGGTCATCTTTGTCTTGATTGCTTAAGCTCCAGGCTATATAAAGGAGCAGAGAAGTGATTATCGCTACATTATCATTTCAACTATCATGAGTGATACATTGACATTGAGTCTTTCAGGCACATCTTCTACACTTGAGGCTCAATTCTTCCCACCGATTGAACTCTCAACGCATAAGGACTACGTTCTTGGATTGGTTGAACTTTTAACCTTTAATTTGATTCCGAATATTGACATAGATAACAACAAGTTTTACGTTGATAATGAAGTAATCTCCCTACCTACTGGAAGTTACGAGATCGAAGACATAGACATAGAACATCAAGACTTGTATCTTTTGCCGTCAGCTAGTTCGCTTCATGTATGTGGTAGGCTAACCAAAGCTGATGGAACTCTCGTGAAAAATACAAAGTTGGTAAACAACGCTGTCTGTCATATGTTTGAAGAAATACGATATGAGATAAATGCTATAGAGATCGATAAATGTAAAAATGTCAGATTAACTACTCTCATGAAAGGCTGGGTATCGATTAATCCCAGTCAAAGTCTAATCATACAAAATGTTGGCTGGTTCGACGTTGAGGAGAAAGAGAATTTGATGAATAGTGAAGGATACTTTGATATATCTATACCTCTAAGTATCCTAGGCTTTACTGAAGACTATCGCAAGGTAGTCGTTAACGTGAAGCATGAACTCATTCTCACCAGATCGAGAAATGATCTGAATTCCGTAATACAGACACCTACGAAGGTCGCAACTGCAACTACTGCAGCAGAGTACGAGAATTTCAAGATTGAGTTGATGAAAGTTGAGTAGCTCATGCCATGTGTAGTATTATCTAATCAGCATAAAATCCGGATGCTTAGTCATATTCAGAAGGGTAAATCGATTGATATGAGTTTTCGTAGTTGGGAGCTGTACGAATATCCACTGCTTCCTACTACACCCAAACATATTTGGACAGTCAAAACATCTAATCAGTTAGAAAAGCCCCGCTTTGTTATTCTGGGCTTCCAGACGAATCGAAAAGGAATAAGAGAAGTAAATTCTAGTCGTTTCGAGCACTGCAATATCAGTAATGTTAAACTCTTCTTAAATTCACAATACTATCCTTATGGAAATCTAAATTTAGATATTGAACGTAATCAGTATGCTATGCTCTACGATATGTATGCCAACTTTCAACATGCATACTATGACAAGAGTATTCAGCCTATGCTGAAAAAGCAACACTTCATCAACTATGTACCTCTTATAGTTATCGATTGTTCAAAGCAGAACGAAGCTTTGAAAAACGCGTCAGTTGATGTTCGGCTGGAATTTGAATCCAAAGATAATTTTCTCGCAGGAACCTCTGCTTATTGTTTAATTATACATGATCGCATAGTTCAGTATAATTGTGCAAATGGCTTTGTGAAAAAACTCGTTTGATTTATTTAATAACACTCATTGTATCATAACAAAAATCGATTTCATGGAGAGATTTGAAACTTGCATTCCAATGCTCTCCTGAGTAGAGCGCTTTCATCTTCCCACTCTTGCACTACTATGCGCGCGCATTCAAGCCTCCTTTCTTGCGCTGCTTGTGGTGGGGATGGTATTAGTGGTGGGGATATGATATAAAGAACAGCTTGCTGCTAGTCAGAGTCATTCCGAGATGGAGTACTTAGTGGACATGCAAGGCTTTAAGCAGCCTGGCAATGACTTCATCCTCAAGGAGTTATCTATAGTTTCTCTAAAAGATGATATCGAACCTATTGTACTACTTTTCAAACAGCCTTTTCCATGGCGTCGACTCACAGAAAAGTACAAGCAAGAGAATACATGGTTGGAATATCATTATCATGGTATACCATGGTCATCTGTAGAAATCGAATATGTAGAAATCGGTAAAATTCGTCGGGAAACCTTGCATGACTCTACTGCCGCAATGGTAATATGGGATCCTTGAAGAAGAAGTGGTTGGAACGTTTCAAATTCAACGTAATCGACATCTTGGAAATGGGATATCCACCTCTAGACAAGATCAAACTCGTAACGGTTTGTCCTCATCATAATGGCGCCTATAAAGCCAGCTGTGCTCTTCACAATGTACGACTTATGAAGAAATACATGCGAGAGCAATGTAAGCAATTGGAGAGAAAAGATTCATCCATGGTGTGGGAATAAAAAAATACTTATGGAGAGGTTAAGTTACATGGTTGAACCTCACAGGTGAGAACAATGGCTGGGGCTCCCATCACCTATAAATACGAGAAAACTTCCACATCATGCTCATTCGTATATCATGGGTTCACCACCTAGTAGTGCAGGTTATAAGCCTCTTCCTGATTCGAAAGAAACAGGGAAAGAAGGAAAAATCTTCTAATTGGAAACAGTATTCACAAAAGTTTTCAACAAATACTTACTCTATGCCTGAAAAAGAGGGTTATAAGAGATTTAATTAGTGAGCTAAATTGATTGAATATTAATTAGTCATCCCTCCCGTAACGGGTAAGTCTGTAAAACGCTCGGCCGGTGACCGCAAGGTTCCCGGTTCAAATCCCTGCATAGCCAAGGATATCTTTTTTTCATCTAGAAGATACATATCGGTAATGAAGCAAGCCGTCGGTATCAACAGCAGAAGGTAACAACGAGCCGTTGACGTCACCGACAGCATCGAGAGGCAACATATATCGATCGGGGATCTCGCGGTCGACAACGCCAACGAAATTTAAACGACGGTATTATTATAACAATTTATTAGAATAATAATTTTAGTTAAAATTTGGGTATTCCCTGGCGGAAAAAATCACTGTTTTTTTCTATTTTTTTTTGTTTTTTTCTGCTTTTTATTGTTTTATTCTGTACTTTTATGGTTGTAATTTGAATATTTATGTTGAAATTTGTTAAAAAATGTACAAATTTGTAAAAAGTTATAAAAAAATTTGTATAAAACTGTT